>CM062826.1:30203581-30352355 GCA_031772345.1 Himalopsyche anomala
AGACGAAAAAATCTTGACAAAGCTCAAACGAATAAGAAACAATGACTAAATTAATGAATAATATTTTTACACGCGTGTGCAGCAATTTGACAGGTTACTTTTAAAATTGGAAAAAAAAATCATTCGTTCAACGCGAAGCCTACGCAGTCAGTGTAACTGTATGCATTGGTTGGTAGTGCATCATCGCTCATGTTCTAGATTTTGTGGGAGTGCGGCGCACACTAACACACTTTAAATAGATGCTCCAGAATTAAATATAAACTTTATTGGAGTTTCATATATTTATTCAACTGCAGCTTTGATAGTCTTGTGTTTTAAATTATATTAATCACCGTTTCAAAAATATATGAGCATGTTAAACGACAAAGCCTTTTTAATAGGGTAAAATATCAAGGTATTTCAGTTCTACAGTTTTTTAAAAAGTTAAAGGTTGATAGCTATTTCGGCTTACGCCATCGTCAGAACTATGCTTTAAACGTACATTTACTCAGCTATGTATACTGTCTAAGAAGAGATACACAATGCATCATATTATTCACTCTAACATACTAATTCAAATTCTAATTACAATATTGCACTTATTAAATGTGATTTTAGTGTTACAAAGAAAGATAAGCAGTCTGGGTTTTTAAAAACTATCAAACTTTAACTTTTTAAAAAACTGTAGAACTGAAATACCTTGATATTTTACCCTATTAAAATGGAGTTCTACCAAGTAAATGCCAAATCAATAAATAAAGCTTTTTTAATTGATTACTTAAAAAAAACGAATGAAGCACACAACATAATTTGAATTAAAATAGAAAACGGTGATTGATTTCATGTCAGTGATTTTAATAAATCTTAGTTGCTTCTTATTTAGTTGAAATGGCTCTTTTTATTAACCTTTTTATTACTCTCATCACACGTCTTGCCAAGTAATCTGTAATCTACTAATCTTTTTTTATTATATCAGAATTGCCTCGTGTTGAAAATCTTAACGTACGTCTTTTCATCAATAAAAAAAGTTTCACGAAGAATCAACGTGTTGACAATACTTTCTAATGAATAAATTATATAAAACGTGCTAAAGAACATGAGTGTCATATTAAATAGAAGATATTGTATATTGTAAATTTGAATAAGAATACGAGTGCCACGTATGCTGATGTTTTTTGTGAGAAGTCTTAAAACGTATATTTGTAATAAATACAGCAATAGTATTTTACTAAAATCATATTTGTATATATTCTGTTAATCTATTTTAAATTAGAATTGGATACAAATAATTATTATCCATGTCGGCTCCGCAGCCGTAAAAGTCGTAAAAGATCTTGCGGCTTCACTATCACGAATTAGTGAACATTTTGGCATCTAACGTACATTTTTAATAATTATTGATTATTTATCTGAATAAATTTGTTTGTGATGTCTAAAAAAAATTCTTCCCTCCCTTTCAGATTCTTCAGTAACTGGACGTAGCGAGAAAGATTATTGGTTTACCAATAGTCTTGTCTTAGCCTTATCCTACTATATCCCTACTACTCTCTTTGAAAAAAGAGAAGTTGATCGACTGAGTAACAAATAGTTCTCGTAGAAAAAACTTCTGTTTAGGTGCTTCCATTTAGAATGGCGATTGAAATTATATTTCTTATCAGTTGACGATGCTCGTAATGAGCGAAACCGGTCCTGACATATTAAATAAAGTGGAATGAAGTACAAAGGAATATTGTGTTTTTACTAATATAATGCCTTTCCACCAAGTATTGACAGTGAACACCCTAAAAGTGGCTAATGTTCCAATTATAACTAATGTCGAAAAATGCCATGAGAATTAAAAAAGAGGTGTCTCTATTTAATTAATATTCTTAATACACCTGCATTGATAATGATGTACGGAGAAAAGCGAATTTGCTCTCAACTTCCCATAGCATTTAATATTAATTGCTCCATCTTTGTATTGTTCATAAACAACGGCAAACAAAGAGTGATTCCGTTTCATACTTTGTAAGAATAGTCTTAATTATTATTATGTAACATGCTCTAGCATTACCTTCTACGAAATGCGATTGGAAATTCTCTTATGCCTCCCAATCATACAAAACAACGAGAAAATTATGATAATTAAATAATATCCGAATTTCATTTTCCACAAAAACATCGATCGATATTCACAGCTACCCGGTTCAAGTATCGAAGAAACGATTTGATGTTGTTTGATGCTGTCGGTGCGCAGTTGCGTCTTAAATAAATACGCATTCAATATCAAATAGGGCCGACACCTTTTTTTTTTTACCAACCGTCAGAAATATTGTAGAGCTGTGGGTCAATCTGTTATTTTAAATTGCCAAATGCGAATGCTATATACGGCTAGGTCGAAATGCATGTCCGCGCATAATATTTCATAATACAGTCGAGCTCGGTTATTACGATATCTCGGATGTAGTGAGGAAGCTTTCGTTGACATGGTTTCCTCAATACATTTATTCTCTCCTTCTATTTCAAAAAAGTTGGCCAAACATTTACACGATATCCAAGGCTCATATTGGACGAACTATTCGAATTTTTCGCACAGAGCACTGAGACGTTGAGTGCTTTAATTTTAAATTCTAATATGTATGTAAATTACTTCTGATTGTGTATATCTGATTGACTTGCGAATTTCTTCATGTGATGGGTATGTTTGTAAGCATTTAAAAACTCCTATTCTCTGATATAACGAGTGATGCTTACAACGAACAAATTCAGTCGGTCCCGTCTTCCTCGTTATATCCAAGCTGGACTGTACTGAAAATCGTATCACCGGAACTTTGCAGATAATAAATAAACGCGGCGTTAATTTTCAAATCATAAATAACATTGAAGTTAGAATCGTATGTTTCCATCCGTTTTGTCGCAAGCGTCGCGGGTTTCGCGCACGTCAGGCGTTCAAGTCTCTCTATATATAAATAGTTTTTATAGTGTAAATATAATTATTATGTCAAAAGTTGATAATGTGAATTAATTCCAATATTGATTTGATATTAGTCACTTTCAATATAAACTGTATAATTCATTGAATAGATTGCCTCTCTATTTAAAGTTTATTGCATATATTTCAAGTTATTTGGTAATATTTAAAAAAAAAATGCCACTTTATGGTGTATTGACCCCAATGGTATCAAATTGTATCGGCTTTTCTCCTAATATCAATAGCAAACCAGTGTGCCGTGGCTCACGGAATTCAGGTTCACTACTACTGCCAAGATTGGAGCCAATATCATTTTTATCATTTAGAATTTCGACTGAAGGTGCTTGATGGAAATTTAATGTTATATTTGAATTATTTTCATTCTGTACACTTCCATAAAATTGTTTGTCGATAACGACCCGGGTTTCGCCTTTCGGCATCTTCTGGTACTATCCAGTGTACGAATGCACTCGAAATGACGAAAATAACTTAAACAGAATAACGTTAAAAGTCTCTCGGGATTTATTCACACGCAAGGTGAGGTTATGTTTAACTTTACTTAAAAAGCGTATTTGTGAACACGCTAAACAAACTTTTAAAAAAACTGCCAGACCCTAAAGGCACTTAAATTGATTGTCACTTTTTTAAGTAAGAACAGACATGCGATTAAAATAATGATACTAAGGTGTCTTAAAATTAACCAACAAAGTTAAATTTCCATTAAACTTTTACCTTCGTAACTTAATGAAGATAAACTGAATTGATTTCAAATTTTGTTTTTAAATTTTGATGTCAACTTGTTCCCTATTTCAATATAGTATAGTTCAAAAGATAGCACAAATCAATCACATTTATAAAAAAAAAACCAAGGTGTTGAACAAGGCATCCAATCACGGACCTTTTTGTTGATTTTGGGATTCCCAATTATCTCAGAAAAAGTTGCGAATTGAGAGATTGTAAATTATTCAAAAGCGTGAGAGCTTTTTTTAGCTCCATCCTTTTGAAGAGTTACAAATGCAAATACGGGATCCCTGGATTGGAGGACTCACTTCGAACCATTACTATTTTTCGTTTTAGTTCATGAAAAACAATATATATCGGTGTTCCGGTTTTTTTATCGATATTTAAAAAATATTTTTTCCATAATATATTTTTTTTATGGTAATATCGTGAAACGATAAACCCCACAATTTTTTTTCGGTTCGGTTAGGGCTTTCATTCCAAAAAAAACGGATTTCCCAATTTTCGGTTCAGTTATTGTTTGAAACATTGAAACAAGAAATGTTATGTTCGAGCAAGTTTATCATTTTTATTGTTTTTTGAAAGATTTTTTTATCACTCCTCTGCAATTATATGCAATACTTAGATAAACAATCGGTTTTTACTTAATACACCTACAATATATAACAATATGCAATTAACCGTAAACTTATCAATCTAAATGGCTGAAAATGTACTACTGAAGCTGTCGTAGATAATATGTAAGTCAGAAATTGCAGTTATGTACTAATTTGATCTGAGAATATTGTTTTCCACTAAATTAAAAAGGGACAAGCTGGCCTCGATAAATTTTAAAAAGTCCCCCAACCCACCCATGAATTCTGCACAGAATCTAAACCAGTGATTACCAAACTTATTATCTTCACTGACCCCTTCATGGAGATAAATTTGACCACCCTGAGCGGTCTCAGGGACCCCTGGGGGTTTGTAGGAACCACATTGGGGACCACTGATCTAAACTAAAGGAAAGTGTGACGTCGTCATGTAATTTTCGTAAACAAATCGTCCAGAACGATTATTGCAGCTCGATGATGGGTGAATATTTAAAACGATTTATTATCCTCCCCAATTGTACTGCAAAATCTGTGACAATTATTGTATGTTTCTGAACGTTTGGAGCTATTAGGAGAATTCGTTTTTGAAGTTTGATTGCTGATTTGGGAATATTTACCGTCGACTTCGACCGGGCAATTAGACAAGACAATTAATTTCCTGTTAATGGTCCTGACATATTAAATAAAGTGGAATAAGGTATAAAGGAATATTGTGTTTTTACTAATATACATAATGCCTTTCCACCAAGTATTGACAGTGAACACCCTAAAAGTAACGATAAGACGTTTTGATTGGGTAACTCAACAAGAATGTTTTTAATTAATTTCACATCAGTAGATATAAGCTATTTCAGGAAGTAGGTATGTATTGAAATTAAACACATTACAAGTCGGTCCAGTCTCCCTGAAGTATTATTGTGTCCTAATTAAAATTCACGCTTTGAATAATATTTTGTTTAATTATTCATTTTACAATTTTTGTTTCGGCTGCAACCTGAATTTCGGGCCACATGTAGGTGAATTAGTTGTTTCAGTGAAATTTCGGCGTCAACTTTGAAATGTAATATCACGCCTAGATACGTAAAAGGTCCAGCGGCTCCAGTGACGTCCCTAAGCTATTCGCCGACCCAGGGCAGAGTTTAAATTAGCTCCCTTGATATTTTTCAAAATTACATTACATATGAATAGAGACGCGTATTTTTACCATCTGTCTGAATTTAATTTCTCGTTTTGGACCAAATATAATTGAGCATATATTAAGCGTTCGTTTCTTAACCGTACTTTAAATCGTTTATCAGTTAAAAATTCAAATATAACTTAAAATGCAATGTACAAGTTACCGATAAAAAAAGATTTGAATTATAACGAAAAATACAAAAACAACAAGAATTTAATTCAAAATATAAAAAAAGGACTACTTGTGAGTACAAAACATTTAAAATAGTTGTTAAGAATCTAGTATGTATAAGAAAAAAATAATGAAATTTTTCAATAGATGATTGTTTTGGCCGATGTGTTACAATTAGATCACACGTGGTAAAGAAACGTTGTGCATATATGTACTCTATTTGCAGGACACGAAATGGATTGAACTGCTGAATACAAAATGTTTCATTTTTTTAAGCAATTAATAGCAATAGAGAATTTGCTTTTACTCCACTTTGAATATTTTAAACTATTTTTATAAAAAATGTGTGCATAACCTACCAATCATTTAGTGGATTTTTATGGTTGTAAATTTGATTATAAATTATAGCTCATTCTTTTATATTGATATTTTTCATCCCATATTGAAGCTAATAAAAAATAATGCATGTATGACGACGCTTATGTTCGTGAACACAACCAATACACAATTAATACTAACCTAAGAGTGTGGCGTCGTGTAATATCTACCATCTATTCCGGAAAGATTGCCAATTTAGACGAGATGAGAAGAAAATCGAATTCAAGCCATAACAGTTAGGGTGTAATTTTTCTCAATTAATTCCATTATTCTAAGGAACACACATGAAAATTAGAATCATCCACGTACTTCAAACATTGTATTTTGATTTCATTGTATATGTTTAAATTTGTTGCAAAGATGCTCACAAAAAAATATGTTGAAAAATATTATATTCACGAGACGTCCCTGAGCGTTTCTATCCCCATGTCAATATGCATCTTATTTATTGATTTTTTAATTGTTTCAGTGCAGTGCACAGTTCTCGGATTTTAAATCAGTCGGAACGATTCTAGGGGTATTTTGCTTTCACAAAGAATGTCCCACAAAGCTGTTAACCCATCAAGGCATGGAGTTTAAAATTGAATGCAAGTCATATATTATTTAACAATACTAAAAAAATATGGCAGCACCTCTGTTCAAAACGAGCACGGAGTAATAAAATAAAGATTTTCTCAGTATTACAATGATTGTTAGTGCGTCATCAAAATTGATGGCTATTTTTGCAAAACTTCGTCATATTAAAATAGTAACATGGACATTTGTTCTACGAAAACCATTTGTTTTTCAGTTACTGAAGTTTTTATTTATTTACCATACACGCGAAGGGCAAACTGTGGGACCTAGTATCGATTAAAACAGATTCATTGAATGCTCTGTGCTAGGATTCGATAGGCTCATGATTGGTCTTCAGCGTCGTGGACTGTTATCGCAGCTTACACGGACTTCATTTTTAACTTTTCCTATATTGATAGTCATACTTGTGAAGTGACATACTTTACTTTTTTTTACGTTGTTTTTAATGTAGCTTGGTTAAGTTATTTTAAATGAAAGCTATCATTAACAATATTAATAGAAACCGCGATTGTTTTCGAAAAAATTATACGAAGGTATTAATTTGCAAATGGTCACTCAAACAATGAATTTAATAATAACTTATGCTTTCATCAGAAATCTGTTCCAACTGACATTCAGAAGGCTCAGAAGAGATACAAAATACACCCTGATCAATATTGCAAATGATTATCATATTTATGATCTTGACTAAAGTGTCTCTTTGAACGATACGAAATATAGGATTATTGAAAGCGAATTATTTTATTAAAGCTATTGCATAACAAATCACGGACAACTGACGAAAAATAGACTTGGTCTAAATGAGACTGCACAAATACGTGGAAAAGAAATTCATTTTCGTCAGACGATGATGTCACTATGATTTCAACATAGAGCAAGGGTTGAAAATGGTTATCTTACCTCTATCATAACATCAAAAATAAACTAATGATAAACATGTGTAACATACATTGTAATGCTAAACATATTTGAATTATTGCAACAAAGTTTATTTCAGTTTTCTAAAAATGACTCGTCGATATTCAAATTCAACATTTAACTGTGTATAAATTAAATCAAACGGGCGGCAGCGTGTTAAACTTCCAATGGTTAAATTATTGCTACCATATGTGTTGTATTCATATTTTGCAGGGATACTTAAAGCGCGGCCCGATAGACACTCTGCTTTCACCGATAGTGTTTGATTTGAGTTTGTCTCATTAGATTTGATGACTGAAAATGTATTCGGAATTTGTAATAACCATACCTCCCGTTTTCCCAGCCCTACAATTAACACGTCAAAGCGAGAGCGATCAGTCAACCACTAGTGCTGTGCAGCGGTGGGCTGCCGAAATGTTAACAAGGGACTCGGTTAATACGCGGTCTTCCAGATAAGACGTGAATTTTTTATCACTCTTATAGGATGATTCGCAATAATTATGAAATCAATTGAATGTTAGTAAATATGCTTTAACTATGTAAAAGTATAAAACTCATGATGTCTTTTAGTAGGTATCCTCCCAAAATAAATGTATTTTACGAGAAATTTCCAAATGTAACAAGGTCTTTTGTTTTCATAACACAAAAACCATTTACAGCAATTCATGTTGATGTGAGTTTTTTTTTTACTTTAACAAGGGGCTCGCGCGAACCCCCTCCAGCCCACCCCTGATTCTGTACCTTACTCTGCTTAAACGAGGTAGGTTGAGCAGCTGACTGACGAGCATTTATCATAAAAACTCAAAGCTGAGATACCTCCATTTGGAAGCAAAATCCTTTACATTGACAACTGACATGAATTTGAAATGAATTAATTTGCGCATGACACCTTATTGCAATACAGTTATTCCAAATTAACGAAGATTGAATCAATTCAATGTCTCAATTATGGTTTCAAATCCGAGTAGAATAATGCATATATTCTGTAAAAGATACTAATGCGGCCCTATGCTTGGCGACGTCTGGTTTTTCTTGGAAAGCCTCTATGTGAGCTGTAGATTGAAACATTTTTCCCTGATATGCTTTTTCTCCTTGCAATTCCTTCACTTGATATCGTGTCTTCCTCGAGCAAGCTTCTAGCCTTTTCTAAGAATACTTGATATTTCCATATATATTTCGACGTTTTTAAATAATTTCTTAACATTATCTAGATATTTTTCTTTCTTAATTCTTAATTGCATGACATTTTTCTTTCTTAATTTTTAATTAATAAATAATTTGCATGTCATTTTTTAGAATTATTGTAATTTTAATCCAGTTGGTTTTCAAAAATAGTGAAGTTGAAAGCAGGCAGAGTGAGCTGGGGTGAGTGATTTTTCTGTTTCAAAAATACCAGTGAGTGAATCTTATCTATCGTCAGTTCCCGGGTTGGCGTTAAAACGTCTTCTAGTCTGCAAACCAACAAGTCCTCGGAGCGAAGGACACGTTCATACTCTTAAAATCCTGTTAAATTTTTACACTAGCATTGAATTGTTGGTTTAAATTATCTGCGGATCTTTTCCACATTTTCTAAATATCAATGACATTATATGTGACAACCAAACTTTTTATTCACCATTCATTGTGCTAATAAAATTTGATTATCAAAGATTCAAATTCAAATCGATAAAAAAAAAAACCACTTCCACCATTCTACTGATTTGGATTTTATTGTTTTTAATTATCATTGTGTGCTCGCTGTAATCCTATGTAATGGTATTGAAAAAGATTACAATTAATAATGCAATTTTGGTGCAACTAACCGCACGCCATCGTTAAACGACTGAAACTAACTATTCCACCATTCATTGTGCTGATTGAATTTTATCATCCATGATTTAAATTCAAATCTACCGTTTCTTTTTAAAATAAATAATCACTTCTACTACAATTAATAATACAAAATTTGATTTAATCTCCATTGATTACTGCCATTTTGTTATATCTAACCGCACGCCATCGTAAAACGACTGAAACTAACTATTCCACCATTCATTGTGCTGATTAAATTTTATAATCCATGATTTAAATTCAAATCTACGGTTTCACATAATCACTTGTACCACAATTAATAATACAAAATTTGATTTAATCTCCATTGATTACTGCCATTTTGTTATAACTAACAGCACGCCATCGTAAAACGACTGAAACTAACTATTCCACCATTCATTGTGCTGATTAAATTTTATAATCCATGATTTAAATTCAAATCTACGGTTTCACATAATCACTTGTACCACAATTAATAATACAAAATTTGATTTAATCTCCATTGATTACTGCCATTTTGTTATAACTAACAGCACGCCATCGTAAAACGACTGAAACTAACTATTCCACCATTCATTGTGCTGATTAAATTTTATAATCCATGATTTAAATTCAAATCTACGGTTTCACATAATCACTTGTACCACAATTAATAATACAAAATTTGATTTAATCTCCATTGATTACTGCCATTTTGTTATAACTAACTGCACGCCATCGTAAAACGACTGAAACTAACTATTCCACCATTCATTGTGCTGATTAAATTTTATCATCCATGATTTAAATTCAAATCTACCGTTTCACTTTAAAATAAATAATCACTTGTACCACAATTAATAATACAAAATTTGATTTATTTCCATTGATTACTGCCATTTTGTTATAACTATCCGCATGCCATCGTAAAACGACTGAAAATAACTATAAACGGCTACAGACAATACGTTAGTTTGTCGCGTTAGATTAGGCCGTATCGACGATGGAGACATTGGTCGAAGCGTACGTGTCGGACGACGAGTCCTGCGATGAATGGACGCCGACGTTCAATCGTCGCAACCCTAGACAGAAAAGAGTCCGATGTTGGGAGAAGGTCGCGACGTTTGACGGAAAAGTAGAAGCGATACGGGCGATTGAATCTGAAACAATTTGGAGTTACTATTACGTTAATAAAACCAGGTACGGTAACAAAGTCCATTACCGGTGCAATGCGGTCAAGAAGCGGTCGCAGCAGTGCAACGCCGCCTTGTATCTGTTCTACGACAACAGGACTTCTGACGTGGTACGCTTTCAAACGAAGGAGGAGCACACTCATCGTGAGTTGCTCGAGGAATCCGTCAGGCTGTCGGAGAAGGTCAAAAATAAGATCAAAGAGCTGTTCGAATTGAGAGTGAAACCTAAAAAGATATTTGAAATTTTAGTTAGGAAAGGTTACACGTTAAAAAACAAAGTACAGCTGTCTAATTACCTAGTCCGGTTGAGGCGGCACCCCTACAAGTCGACCGAGATCAGTCTCGGCGAATTAGAGCAGTGGTGCTCGGACCGCAGTAGGGTGCCGCAGTCGGTGGATTCGGCTTACGTCGTCGCGCGCCGAATCCAACACGACGAAGACGACGTCGTGTGTCGTCCGCAGTTCGGTGTCTTCGTCTCGACTGGCCGCCTGCTGGAAATAGTAACGCGCTCAAAGAACGTTCACATCGACGCCACGTACAAGCTCGTGTGGGAGGGAATGCCGGTCATCGTCGTCGGCTCCACCGACGCCGACCGTCACTTTCACCCAGCGGGCATCGCCGTGTGCTCCGATGAGAAAACGGTAGATTATCAATTCGTCTTAGAATCCCTCGTCACCGGTGTCAGCAAGGCCGGTGGATCGTACGCTCCCGACTATCTCGTATCGGACGCGTGCGACTCCGTGAGGGACGCATTTGTTCGCGTCTTCGGCGCGGATAAAGTATTAGTCACGTGCTGGGCTCACGTGCGTCGAAACCTTGCAAAAAAAATCCAAAGCCTGGTGAGAAAGAGCCTCAGAGGCGAGGCCATGGGCGACATCGACGCTTTACACTTGTGTTCTGGCGAGGAGATATTCCGGAAAGCCGCGTCTTTATTCGTCGAAAAGTGGTCACGGAAGGGGCAGCTCGAATTCGTCGAGTGCATGAACTCGCAGTGGCTGACGACCCACGACAGCTGGTACGAGGGAGTCGCTCGACGCACTCCTTCCACCAACAACGCCCTGGAGTCGTTCCACAGGCGGCTGAAAAGCGAGGAAACGTTTCGGGAACGTCTGCCTCTCAACAGGTTGCTTGCATTAATGATTGAATGCACGGAAAAATGGTCTTTAAATTATTGTCAAAATATAAACACATACGTTTCCGCGGTGAGCGTGACGCTGCGCCTCTGGACCGAGGGGTACAATTGGGCGAGGTGTGCAAAGAAAGTGCAGACCGAAGGCTCCGGTAGATACTTCTGTCCCGCCGCCGAGTCAAAGAGCCTCAGTAAAGGCGATATTCTTGCCGTCAAAGACCTCGACTGGGGTACGTTTGACGAGTTCAAAGACAGAGCCTTCAAAGTTTGGATCGTAGATCTCACGTCCGAGGATTGGGTGAACGGTCGCTGCACCTGTCCGAGCTACTTTAAACAGTACCTCTGTAAGCACATCGTGGGGCTGGCGATACGTTTGAAATTCGCGAAACCTCCTCTGGCAGCCAAGCAAATTCCTCTGGGCGAAAAGAGAAAGCCGGGAGGGCCCAGGAAGGCCACCAGGGCTCTCGTGCGGGACTGAGCGTATCGTTGATGATGCATGTTTTTATTTTCGTTCCAAATTGAATTGCATGCAATATTCGCAATTATGTTTTTATCACACTTATTTAATTAATTATATAGATCTCTGATTAACGCATATTTTTTAACATATCGTACGTAAATTGTTATGTTCTTATGCTCAATATTAAATCTGGTCTATATGTTGTATGATGCATCTCTAAAGCGGAAACCTGCCAGGCAGCAGACGCCTGCTCTACCTGCTGATCGACGTCGGATTCAGTCTTCCCGGGGACAACAAAAGAGAGCACAAGAAGGGTTACCGTACATTTTTACCATCGAGACCTCGGTGAGTTGCTTTTATTATATCTTACAACCAAACATTCGTTATGATCCTTAATTTTTGTACACATTTTAAAAAAATCATATAGCATATATTTTAAAATGTTGAAATACTCCATAAAGAAAAGTCATTAGTAGAAAGCGAGCATTAGTAAACACAATTTTGAAAATAAGATATGTGCATCACCACTGTTGAAATTTATTTCCATTGGGCTTTGCCGCATACGATCAAAATAATCGGTACTATCAAACTCCTTGCGTCCGTTCTCCAAAAGACGCACTCTGATTTTTTGATGACAGAGCTAGATTATAATAATTTTCTTTATTTTTCAGAGCAAGTCAGGAAAGGTCAGCCCACCCCGCCGTCTGTCATCGAAAACATCATCGGAGACACTCGAGTCTACAGGTGTCCACTTCCCGGTCCCATAACATTCTGTCTTTCAATGAATTTATATCGTCCGAACCGCATGAACGAATTCATGTTGAATATTGTTGAAAATAGTCACAATCATTAAATAACGAAAACCGAGAGCAAGATTCAAGTCAGTAGCATGACGCATAGTTGAATGCGGTTGTTTTGCATCATCAATGCCGTCTCCTATTAATTATAATCGATAGTTGTCTATCGATCGAGTACAAATTACGTATAGCGTTAAATATTTTTGAATCACACTGTTATAAATATTTTTTTCACCTTTGTATTAGATTAGAAAAGATGGCAGACTTAACGTCAAAGCGTTGGCATGAATGTAACAAAACTTCGTTGCCAAAGATACTATTTTTAGTGCGCTGTGAAACCAACAACAATAGTGTAGGATTGTCTCTGTATGTTTTTATTGCCAATTTCTCGAGGTTGCTATTTAATTCGAAACACAGTAGATATTATCAATACAATACATTGATGTGTAATGGCGGCCCACCTCAGTCTCATTCATGTGACACAATATTTACAACAGTTTTCAACGACTACTGACTGAATTCATCTATAATAATAATATGAAATATGAATTTTGCCGCCACCAATATTTCTTAACCGATGAACTAAGATATTGTATATACTGCATTTGACTTATTATTTTGTACTAGCTGTAAGCCCGTTGACCTCAACGGGGGGGGGATTTTTGTTGCATTTTTAAGTAGTCAGAAAATAACAAACCTATTTATTGAATAAACCAGAAATTCTAAAAATAAAATAAATATATCTCAGGGCATATATCGACAGCCCTGCCCTGTAGTATTTAAATTGTAAATTATTGAATTTTTGGAATAATGTTTAAGTTTGCTGACTATCATTTTTCGTAGTAGCAGAAATAGACCTCATAAATTATTGAATTTTTGGAATAATGTTTAAGTTTGCTTATTACTATTTTTCGTAGTAACAGAAATTTCGTAAATTACTTTATTTTTGGAATAATGTTTAAATTTGCTAACAATCATTTTTCTAAGTAGCAGAAATAGACCTCGTAAATTACCTCATTTTTGGAATAATGTTTAAGTTTGCTAACAACCATAATTCATAGTAGCAGAAGTTTCGTAAATTATTGAATTTTTTGAATAATGTTCAAGTTTGCTAACAATCATATTTCATAGTAGCAGAAATTTCGTAAATTATTGAATTTTTGGAATAATGTTTAAGTTTGCTAATTACTATTTTTTGTAGTAGCATAAATTTCGTAAATTATTTTATTTTTGGAATAATGTTTCAGTTTGCTAACAACCATTTTTCGTAGTAGCAGAAATAGACCTCATAAATTATTTAATTTTTGGAATAATGTTTAAGTTTGCTAACAACCATTTTTCGTAGTAGCAGAAATTTCGTAACTTATTTAATTTTTGGAATAATGTTTAAGTTTGCTAACAAATATATTTCGTAGAAGAAATAAACACTTTTTTCTTCAAAAGCTCTTTCTCCACGAAAGACATTATCGACTATTTATGTATAGAATATAAATATTTTCTTTTCTAATGTTGTTTAATCATTGTCAATTGTGCAAAGCTTGCTGTGTGTTTTAAGGGAACGTTCATGTATTTGCCAGTTTTCTTTGGCGGTTCTTTCTGGCAGATGTATAAACTAGAACCGGCGGATTTTGAATAAAAAATATATTATTTTTAAATCTAAAAAAAAAATTTATTTTTTCATCATACCCATTCCTGGTTACATATGTATTCCTAAAAACATTGACCGCAAGGTGAGTTTATTAATTCAGAGTTATTAGATTGTATAAGTTAAAAAGGAGCTCGCCATTCGTTTAGGAATGGCTGGAGCAACATTTAACTCAATGCGGAGTGTCTGGGACACACAGCTGTACTCGATGCCACTTATTCAACGCCTGCATTCTGCCGGTATTGCTTTACGGTTGCGAATCATGGCACCTGACGAAGACTCAGAAAAACTGTATACTGAGCTTCGAGAACAGATGCTTGCGTCGGATAATGGGGGTGAGGTGGTTTGATTTTGTGAGGAATTCAGAGATAAGGGAGCGTACAAGACAGCATCCTGTCACGTCAGTGGTTATGGAGAGACGTTGGAACTGGCTGGGTCACGTGCTGCGGATGCCTCCGGAAAGCCTCAATCCTGCCTGCCTTTTCTTTCGACCGGTGGGATTCCGGCGTCCCGGACGTCCGTCGGGTACTATCCATAGGATGTACTCGGCGGAACTGAGGGATGCTGGCATGTCTTGGGAGGAAGCAAAGCAATTGGCAGGAGACAGGGAAACATGGAGGTACCGCGTGGCGGCCATATGCTCCACATAGGGAGCGAACATGGCCAAAAAAGAAGAAGATTGTATAAATAATGATAAATATGCATTTAATTGGTCATGCCCAGGGGTGAGCTGGAGGAGGCTCGCGCGAGCCCCTTGTTGAATTTCACTGAGGCAGGTGAACCCATTGTTAAGTCGAGAGAAAGAAATATATTCATATCAAATTAGTATATAACTGCAATTTCTAATTTATATATTATCTACGACACCTTCAGTACACATAATAGTCCATTTTTAGCTTATTTACATTGATCAGTTTACGGTAAATTGCATATTGTTACATATTAACACTCAAGACCCCGGCCCCACGTTGGTGCGGGTTGACACACGCGGGCGTGTAATCGGTCTCCGTTAGGGCAAAAATAATTTATTTCGGGTTTTTGTTTTTTTATGCTACTCAAGAGGGTTTGCTGCGTAAGTGTATTTTTTTTTGTGTCGATTTACCTTATTATTTATGGGTGAAAATGACTTTTGAAATAAGATATTTTTTGCTTTAGAATACTTAAAATTAAAATATTTATGAGTTGACTTTTATTTTTATTAGACGTAAAAAACATACTGCGTTCGTTTTATATTCTGTAATATTATTTAAATATATTTTAGTGCATTTGTGTTGGTTAAAGACAACACATTCTCGTTTCTGTGATCGCGATATATTTTCTGCTCTTGTTTTATTACATTCAGTGTTTAAAATTTTTAAAAAATGTTTGTGTTGTGTAAGTCATGTGATTAAAGAGGTAATTAAAAAAAATATTTCAATTTTTGCATTTTTTTCTTTAAAAATATTTTTTGTCTAAGAAAAATCGAAAAGAAAGTGTCGTTCTTTTACTTATTTGTGCTATGTTTAATCATTTTTTTGTGTTCGCCAAGTTAAACTCATCGGCAAAAATAAATTTTAAACGTTTTTTATTGCAGCTTGTAAGTATTGGGTTGGCTTGCAAGAGGATGGGTGAATGCGTCATACATGCCATACATGAAAATTTAATTGATTTATTGCGTAATTTATAAGTAAAAGTGACAGTGTTGTTAATATATAGTTTTAATCTTATGTATTTTGAAAAATGATTTCGTTAAAAAAGTACATATAATATGTCAATGGAAACAAATGTTACACAGTTTGAGATTTTCAGGATGCCGTAAAAATCTAACAATTAAGAGTCATAATTTATAGCTTCACATGTTTATGGGCATTTACTTTAATTACGCGTGTCAAATTTCATACTCCTTCACAAGACCATTCATTATTTATCTTCATAGATACGGCTCTTTGCTTTCGAGCCCTTTTTGTTTTAAAGAAATGTGTCGATTAAATAAAAAGATATGATTTTTTAAAGAAAATATGCGTGAATCCATCTGCATGTGCGGGTTTAAGCGTAATTTTGTCGCGAAATTGCCGGTTGCTTGAGTGTTAAATGTGTATCTTTCCTCAGAACACTGAGAATTGCTTCGACATTAAGCGAGCCCCTTGTTAAAATATTGGCAGCCCACCGCTGGTCATGTCAGTAAGTTTCTACAGTGCAAAAAAGTTCTCCCGTTGCCGGCAACAGGCTAGTATATCTACGAGTTTGTGTTGTAATTCTATAGAGTATTGTCAATCGATTGGTTTTTTTTGAGCTGGTTGAATAGCGACCCGAGGGCCTGGTCTTAATTATGTGCATCGTTTGATGAGGTTTTAGACTCGTTTATTGAGTTTTATCACTATATTAATATATATATTATATCCAGGATCCACGCCAGTTAATACAGGTTCTACATAGTATATTAAAAAAAAAACCCATCACATAGCAAAACGTAATACAACAATGGATAATATAAATAAAATTAGTAACAAAAGTAAATAATTGAAAAACGTTGAATTTCAGTAGAAAAGTGTAGTATTTATTTTAGTTTGGTATAATTAAATAATATAAAAAGCTATTACATCTTACAGTAACACAGGGGGGTGTAAACTATTTTAGTAAATGGTAATTAGATAGATTTCAGATGGATTTGCCAAAGTGATGGGAGAAAGATCATATCTTCTCCATTTATTTGACTTGGTAAAATAATTAGAATACTCAAAAATACATAAGGTAAAGCTTGCAAATGGAATGCAGTTGTTTATTTAAAATATTTTATTTTTAATACATGCACCACTGTCGCCTGTTTATAAAATAACTCACAAAAAAATACCTACATGACTAAATTGAACTTCACTTATAAAAGGTAAGCGAACTAAAAAAATTGTTTATGAAATTAAAAAACATAGTACTGCTCCAACGGAAAGACAGAACCTTAAAATATAACAGTAGGAGAGGAGTGTAATCACCGTTAACGTGAGAATGCTAGACCCCGATTTCTTTTACATTCCCAACAGTCAGTCGACCGTGCAATCATCTTCACCTTCACTGGCCTTCGGGCTTTCCTTCTCCGAGGTTTCCTGAAATCAAAAGAATGTTTAATTACAATCAAATTTATGTTAGGGTAGGCATCGGGTAACGGCTTCCGTTGACTAACTGTAATGTTTCCCATTTTAACATAAAGAATACGGACCCGTAACAGATAGTTTAGATATTTTTCACAATTCAAATTTGTAATTAAATTTCGTCACCGACGCCTCAATGAGCAATTATTGGCTTAAAACGCTATTGCGTTGCTCTAAAAATTCATACAATAATTGAAAATATTATTACCCCAGTGAGATCGATAACACTGCTGCATTGCTTGGGATGAAATGTTTCAACTTCGTGACGACTCGTATCAGATTTGATTTGATTTTTGTCATTTAACGGCTGCTCGTCTTTAGATTCTTTCAAATTTTCAGCATTAACAGACGACGCGCCATCTTCGCCACTGAAACAAAAAGAGATATAATTATTAACAGCAGCTTAGGTTATACGAGCTGAGTACTACAAGGTTCTATGTGGACAGCTGCATGAAAAAAGATATGGGCATTTGAAATTTTGAATGCTTGTATTTTGAAAATTGTTTCCAAGTTTCTTTTTGATTGTACATATCAATGATAGTGCTGGCATGATATACCAATAAATAAAATATTGTTAAAAATAGTCCTTCATAGTAAATTAGAAATACCTAAACTTCTATTAGAACCTTGTCCATCCGAAATTCAAACAAACCGCCAGTGCTACAATAACACCATTGTGTCGAAGAATAAAAATAATTGATCAAAATTAAATAGAAGAAATAAATAAGGAATAAAATTATCAAAACATGAAAGATATTATTCAACCTATTCGCACAAATTTTTTCGATAACGACCCGGGTTTCGCCTTTCGGCATCTTCAGGAATTCAAGTTGAAACATCAGATATCTCGCGACGCGCACCTAAAATAACGGCTTTTTGGGAGATTAAACAAAATTTCGACTGCATATTAATAACAGCATGCGGATAATGCTACGCTTAAGAATGCCACATTATTACTTTAGTTGGGTCAAAAGTCGACCACTTTGAAAAAAATATTGCATATTTTGACACGTGCCTCATTTATTCCTGGAACCAGAGCGTTGTCTCAAAATTCGTCGACAATATTTAAAAATATGTAGCCGGCCGGAATATAGAGCCGATAGGTGAAAAAAAAATCATACAGCAAAAATATTTCAGTAACTTACGATTCTTCACTGCCGCTGGTCTGTATTATTAATTCAGCACGTTTAAGTCTGACAATTTTGACCCTTTTTTGAATTTCTTTACGCACCTTCCTGATCCTTTCCAGATAATTCTCCGTGTGATCAAAGTGTGTATGGTGATGATCCACCATCGGTTCGGCGAATGAGACTTCGGAGATCTGCAGCTCCTCCACGTCCTCAAGGGTGTCATTGAGTAAATCTCTGAATCGTTCTTGGCGTTCAGAAGACATCTAGAAATAAAAACAACCATAATGAAACACTATTGTGAAAGATTAGCAGCGCGGTTTTTGAGGGTTGGAAGACGGTGACGACTGTTCCTCAAACTGATAATATTGACACATCTGGTTAGACTCACTTACCCTTGACAAGTAATAAGCACCAATATCACAGTGAGAACTCCAACTGAATATCTCGACACAGTGAACGCGTGGGCTGTCGGCTCAACGGTAATTTAAGAGGAATCACTGTATTTCAACGAGAACGCTGTCACAACCTTCAATGAATGTGATACAGATGCACTTCTATCACAACCGACTCTCACAGTGTGAGAAAATGTAAAAATAAAAACTCCGGAGCGCTAGAGACCGGCGTCCACGGGAAAGCCGTTAGTTGAAGTGACGCCGGACGTGGATTTGTGGCAGAGACAATAATATATGTGGAATGACCATACATTTTTAAAAGATAAAAAAATTCACACACTTTTTTTATGGCAATATTACGATAACAATCGAAAATATATATATTTTTTAAATGGATTGAATTTGACGATCTAGGCAACATATATTGGCGCATCCATTTTTTTTCTATTGAAACAATAAAAAAAGCAATTCGGGATCACTGGAAATATGTATAGTATGCACGTATTGATAAAATAATTTAAGCGTCTTCCAAAAATCTAAATTAGATGAGTTAACAAAAAACATGCACCCACACAAGAGAAAAATTATAAAGCCAATATTTAAGAAAAAAGAATTCGTAAACAAAGTAAATAAAGGAATTCGTAGAAATGCACAATTAACAACAAAAAAAAGCAAACATTATCACAAAATTGAAAGTTTACTTTTTTCGGTTTTTTTTTGCAAAAACTCAGTTTGGTGAAATTCTGTTATTCGCTGTGCTTTATTCGATAACAATCAGTGCCGGCGCAAGGTTATTTGGCGCCCTGGGCAAACTTAATTTGCGCGCCTCCATTTTAACAATTTCACCCATTTTATATAGAAATAAAAAAAATACCTCATCAATTGCACAAACCGGTATTGTCATTTTTTATCCATGCCCGCTTTTAATGTGGAACCGCTTATGTGTGTTACTCAGTCGCTCAACCTCTCATTTTTTAAGAGAGTAGGATAGATAGAAAGGATAGGCAGGACAGGACTAGTGGTTACCTAATTACTCTGGCTACACCCCGTTAATTTAGGACTGGAATCGTGGTGGGTAGGAGGGGGTGGGGTGTTTATACATCACAAACATACTTGCATTCGAAGAAAACCCGATAAATCGATTGAAAACAATGGTGTTCGTACTAGGATTCAAGCCCGTGAGATCCGGCATATCAGCCAACGAAGCTGTCTACCGTGCAGTAGACTTGGCACTCGGCGGATTTATTATTAATTCATTAATTTTGCTAAAAAAATAACATCTTGTCGAGTGGGTCTCGAAGTGGTATAAGAGATTATTACATAATTTATTGCCTTTTGGCAGGTCAAAAATATTTTACGTAATGACAACATGGCATTTCTTTTAATTTGAGGTTGACGCGGATCACTTACAAAGTGTGCACAAAAGAAAAAAAACGAAACACATGTAAAGTGAATTTGAGACAATGGGTCTGTGAAAAGCCCCCTATAGCAGCGGTGGGCTGCCAAAATCTTAACAAGGGGCTCGGTAAATGTCAGCCAAAATGCCTACATATTATAGATCAGTGTTTCTCAACCTTTTTGGGCCCGTGGCCCCTTTTGAGTGTCTTATTTTTCTCCCCCTCATACCTGTTTTGCACTACTGAAGTATAAGTCTTATAAGGAATTTTGGGACCCGAAAGGAAACCCCATTTTTTTTAGGTCTTCCTAGAATTTGAAATTCAAAATCCCAGAAATTTGCGGATATCCGAAAATGAATGTCTTTTTTTAGGTCTTCTTAAATATTCCAATTTCTAAAACAACAATGTACGGATTTCGAAAAATTCGCCCGTGGCCCCCCAAAATTGTACTGTGGCTATTCTTAAAAACCCCCTGAGGCCCCATTAAGACATGCTGTAGTCCGCCGTTGAGAAACCCTGCTTTAGACGATGCAAAACCCGTAGCCCGAGGGTCACATGTGGCACCTTTGTTTTTGTTGTTACCATTGAATGTATTATCTTTAAATTAACATATTTTTAAAAGTAAATTATTGAATTTAATAAATGTTAGCAAGTTTTTTCGATAACGATGCAGAATAGAAATATACTCAATGATTTTTCAGTTTTATACTACAAATTGTATGGCAATTTCTAAAGAATTAGTTTGAAATTTACAAAGACAAAGATCGCATTAGCATTTGAAACAATAAATTTCTAAATAGTTCACAATAAAAGCATATGTTATAGAGGTTTGCACGGGCCCGGGCCTGGCCCTCGGGCTCCTACCCGGCGGGTTCGGGCGGGTAAGCGCAATTGAGATTCGGGCTCGGGCCGGGCCCGGGTAAGGAATTTATTTCTTCAGAAAAATATTTCGGACTACGTTCGTCTCATAAGTCACCCATGATAATTTTAATTATAACCAGTTCTATAGTGAATCGTAAATTGTAGTGAATTTTTAAACAACGGGTTCTTTTCGGGCTGAGGAGTATAAATCCGGGCTTCGGGTCGGGTTCGGGCCTGAGTTTTTCTGGCTCGAACCGGATAATTTTGTAAAATTTCGGCCCTTGCAGACCTCTAATATGTTAATAACTACCCCGAATTCTCTTTTGCGAATTCCTGTTCAAAATAGCACGACCGAATGCAATGTAAACTATGCCGTATACATATATTCGTTTATCTATGTATACGGCATTTTTTTACACTATGCCCCTGTAAAGAAAGGATTAAGCGTACTTAAAATTTCATTTTACTCGGGGCCTGAAATCATCATTAAAAAAATGCGGCCCGCTAGATGAAACGGTTGTGTTTGTCTGCTTTACACCAAGGATTGACGATAAACACCTTAAACTTGATTTTATTCAAACATTACACATGCTTGATTGACAGTTGGCTTCACAACCCTTAAACCTCGTTTAGCTTCTGCACGGCTAATATAAATATTTTGCACATTTTAATATACACATGGAATTCTATGACGTTTTAATGATATCCGAAAAACATGGCCTCCAAATTTTATTGCACCTGAGGCATCTCGTTTGCTTAGCCCGCCATGCTTCTTGTGACTAAAAAAAAAGTTGATGTCTCACCTTTCTTTATTTTCAATGCAATATTCCTGCAACACCGGGTGGAGTGGATTATCTGCATTATAAGATAAACTTATCTGATTAAGATTTCAAAATCGTGTACCTTGGTAGAAAGACTAGTTTGAAAAATATCTATTCCCCCTAGTTTTAATAATTCGCTCACTTCATTACTAATAACTATTAGCATGTAATGAATTTTCAAAACCTCAGCTCGTCATAATATCACTTTCTTAAACAAACAAGTGACTGCTTTGGTTTATTATCTTACGTACAGATAAATAATATGTTTGTAGTTCCAGGAAGAAGGCTATAATAAAACCAAAAAGAAATGTAAGAAACCTATCCCAAAACTGCAAAATAATTACGGTAAACCATTGTATGTATGTAACTTCATAAAAATCTAGACATCTGTTAACAATATAATACCCAACATCGGTATTTTTCAACATAGTCAGACAAAAGACAATAACCAAAAGGATCTCTTTTATTAGGCAGCTGAAGTAAATGTATTTTTTGACAAAATTTAAGGGGCAACAAAGACTTCTTCTGTTTCATAATAAAATATAACCTTCTACAAAAATTTTAGCTAAGTACTGCTGATTTCATATGAAACGAATGATTTTCTCAACTTAACAAGGGGCTCGCCGGACGTGCCGAAATTTAACAAGGGGCTCGCGCGGGCCCCCCAAGCCCCCTCCAGCCCATCCCTGCCCTATAGTGCTGGTATAGGACTGCTATGGTCTGTGTCATTATACGTCTTTAGAAAAAAGATATGGCAATTTGACGGGTGGTTTAAAACTTATTAAGGATTTTCACATAGCATAGCAAAGATGTTTCATCTAAAATGGAATATAAAAACTATCAATAATTAACTTTATTTTCTGTACACATAACATATGATATATGAACATTTAAACATTTACTCTAAAATACTGAATTTGTTTCATTCGTTATTGGTCAGGAATGTAATGTTTATAAAAATTAGACACAAATTTGTGTCACCAAATCATCAAATGCTGAATAAAATTATATGTTTTAACGTTATCTAAAGAAATATTATTTTCTACGTGATACTGTGGATTTTTTTTTTGTCTAAACTTACACTCTTTTTTTGTCTAAGCCTACACACTAAATCCACACATATGTATGTTCGCCCGGTCTTCTGTGTTAAAATTTAAATACAATACCAGTATAATGCACACATCGCCGCACCATCGAGCATATGAGGCATCTGGTATCAAAAGCAGAACTGTTCCACACATCATGTATATAACAGTTCTACTTTGATACCAGACAACTCATATAGTCTTGAAATGTTACTTCAATACAAAAAAAGTAATAATACTACACTAATCTAGTAAAAAACGCTTCAATGTATGTCCAATAATGTTCCAATATTAATTGTTATTGTAGGTGATTGTCTGTTAATTTCAATAAAACTCAACATTTTGGACTATAAAAACAATTTTAGTACCCAATTTATGCGCCCCCTTATGATTTACGCCCTAGGCGGTTGCCTATTTCGCCTGTATGGTGGCGCCGGCCCTGCTTGTATGTAACTGTCAGGCACTATCATAAGAAAAGGAAATAACTGTTTTAAAACAATTGAGATTTCAATGACGCGCTCACCGTAATAGATTTGAAAAAAACAACAAGATTAAATAAAATTACGTTAGTTTTTACACGTCACATCTACTATAATAAGGTTGGCTAGTAATCTTTTAATTTAAGAGGACAGGACTTTGATATAGTTGCTATTCTCCATATAACTATCTTTCTTTTTAGAAATATTGTCACCATTACTATTATTCATCAACAAATATTTTTTAATAAATAATTTAAGTGCCTGACTTCTCTACTAATTCAATATTAGTGATTACTTAAATTACTGAATAATCGTTGCATCTGATTCTGGTATTCATAATATAATATAATATGAATTCGAATCTTCTATATGCGTTCTTCAGACGTCCATATAATCGGCTATTTATAACTTCTCATCAACAGTCATAAATATTTTCTAGCTTATCAACGTTTTTGTTTTGTCTTAATGTTATTTTCTCAATGATTTACTATTTTTTACGAGAGTGCTTCGAATCAAAAAATAATTTGGGATAAAATTAGCTTACTAAAATATTTGAAATCGAAACAGTCTTTCAAGAAGACAATCAAGAATAGTCCATCTTTATCGCTGCAATGAAAAAAAAAACCTAGACACTATGGTCTGCACAAAAACTTACTTTAGAAAAAAAACTATTTTCAAATTACAATATTTTCTAAGACATGATATAAACCAGATTTCAAAGATAAAAAAAACACCACTACAAAAATTTACATCGATTTACTACAATCGTATTCGTTAAATCTCGTTAGAAATTACCTATTACAGAGGAAAAATATTGAAAATAAACCCAAAAATAATGTTTTCAACGCATTCATTGATCTATAATGACTATTAAACAACATGTAAAAATATTAGGTTTTTTAATAAAAGAAATATCAAATAATAATTGAAATTGGGTTACCACGAAATGGAAATAAAACGGCTTTCGAATATCGTGAATTTACCAAAAAACCCGGTCTTTCAAAACCGGTTATTGAAAACCGACAATCCCTACAAGACACCAAGGGAGCCAACTTGACGAATTGAAAACTGAATTCTACGCTTGAGACGAGGCTTCCAGGAATCACATAGCTCACGGCTTATGTTAGTAACCACTCCCCGTATATTCTATGAATTCCAGGAGCGGAACTGAACATCTGCAGTCTACAGTGTCCATAGTATACATTAATTTCGCTATGTTTATATTTTTATTTAATTTGTTACACCGAATTTGTAAAACTTTTTAGACACATTTTTATCTACCTACCTAATGCTTCAATCGGGCAATGTAAAAAAATCTTTAACTAACAACTTGATTTATTTATTTTTGTACCTACTTGTACACAAAACTTCAACAAATTGACATTACAGATAATTGTGACTGAAAATTCTGTTAAATTGCAAGTGAAATTTTTTTATACGTTTTTTAAATAAGGCATGTTTTGACATATTTACGTAGTAACAATTTAAAACCGATTTTATTATTGCACGGGAGATACACTCCAGAAAAAAAGAATTGAATGTACCTATTAGAGGTCTGCACGGGCCAAAATTTTACAAAACTACCCGGTCCTAGCCTGAAAAACTCACGCCCGACCTGGCCCGTGCCCGAGTCTAATACCGCACTTGTTACCCGAACCCGACCCGAAGCCCGAAACTCCTTATTTTAGCTCACCGAGGAATTTAAAATCCTCGATTTACTGTCCTTTTTCCCAGATTATCTCCGAAAGTACTTTTTTTTTTAGCTCACCTAGAAATTTGAAATTCTCGATTTGCTATACTTTTTCCCAGATTATCTCCGAAAGTCATTTTTTTTTTTAGCTCACCTAGAAATTTGAAATCCTCGATTTGCTATATTTTTCACCAGATTATATCCCAAATTCCAAAGCCCGGCCCGGCCCGAGCCCGACTCTCAATTGCGCTTACCCGCCCGAGACCCGGGCCCGTGCAGACCTCTAGTACCTATACAAATAAGAGAAGCGTTACAAACTTCCTATATTTTTCAAAATCAACAATTTCAATGAAAATAGTAGTTTGACATGGTTTTATATATTTACAAGGCTTCCATTAAGCTTTGTTATGCTTTAGTGAAAAATAATATATTTTACGGTATTTCAGGACAATTGAATCACATTGGTGAGAAAAAAGGCATCAGGGTTGACAAAGTATCTAGGTTCAATATATCAAAGCATGAACTGAATTTTAGATCAACTTCACTTAATTAATGGGTGGTGTTTAAAAAAAGAGCTTTTGATAATATTTAATACTTAAAAAATAGTCGTGTTGACTTAAGTGAGGGTGGGAAACCTTCTCGTGCTGAAAAGGCCGCATTCGGGAAACTTAAGTTAGGCACACCTATTTGAAGTTATGCGAACCTACATTATTTTGAAAGTAAACGAAAATGTTGCAATAAAAAAAAGTAAAAATGACATTCTTGAGTACCTACGAGGCCGTACCATGTGTGGTCTGCGGACAGCAGTTTAGTTTATCTGCTCTTTTCAATAAATAATAAAACTTATCTTATAAACAAAGAGTATTAATTATTCATAATAAAATAATAAAACAGTTCACAGTTTCCGGTGGCATTTGGATATTTTTAGTTGCAATAAATTATTATAATGAAATTTTTATTATGGCCGGCAACATAAAATCATTAATTACCATAATATTCAATATTGTTTTCATTTGGTTATTATAAGTATGAGAATAAATTTAACACTAAATAGTATTGTATGTATTAATACAAATCTATACAATAAGGCAATCTATAAATGAACTAGTCAATGTATGCATTGTTCAATAAAATATTACAATAAAAAAAACCTAAACTGGTCCAAGTAGGTGGATTTGATTTGATGGGCTGATATTTTTTTACTTCCATATTGTTGTACAAAATTATATAAAGGTTATTATATATGTGATAGTGTGATTATAAAGCGATAGTGTGAGATAAACTGCGCGGTAAATTTTCCTTTAAATTATTAATAAATATTTTAATATAAATAAATTTATATCGGTGATTTTTAGTAAGGTGTATTTAATATTTTTTGGTAAATTTATTAATCATAGTTGAGAACTTAGTGGATCGTACATATATGGTTTGTAATATTGTGCAAATAATAACACAGGGTAACATTAGTTAAAACTTTAAATACATATATTAACCAGTAACCTACCCTCTTTGTCTTTTTGTACGGCAAAGAATTAATAAAAAAATAATGACAAAGAAATATTGTGTAATGCCAACATTGCGCATAACCCGGTTCCTTAAAATAAAATAAAAACTTGAATGTGCAAGACATTCGGCGAGTTGTATGCATTAGATTGATCGATGAGAGAACAAAGAGATTGTCCTTGCGGCCGAAATTTGGGTAATGCGCATGCGCTAATCACTTCACCCCCTTCGGGATGCACCAGCGCCACCCTTCAAAGCTCTCATCATCCCCTAACTACCACCCTTCACCCCACTTTGCTACAAATATTCCCTCCGATTCGGGGCTTTAATATGCCTACCTACCTATACAAGAGAAAACTTGTACAAGTAGTTAACGCTATATCATCCTCTTTGTCACTAAGAAATGAAAAAGTATGAGTAGAGATATAATGATTATTCTACACGAAGGATGGGGTATCTTCACGAATTCTCTGTACACTAATTCAGAACATAGAATGTTTTAACAACATATAATATGAAACACACTATCTATTATTCAATGCAAAGCATACATGAAACACACGTATCAAGCCTAGTCCCGACAAACAACAACAGTTTTAGTGTGTAGGGCACGTACACATTGATAAAATGCAATGTTTGTAGGAGTATATCACTTCATTTCAGTACTGTCCCAATACCAATATAATAAATTAATATTACCTTATAATAAGATGCGTGCATACCACCGTTTTGAAGTTCTTAGTCTGTCTTGGTTATATTTCTGAATAATAAATGATATTGGTCAAAAAAAAATATTTCGCTATCGCTCAAAAGGGATCTATTATAAATGTCTTTTATTTTAAAACATTACATTGGAATCCAGATCATTACGAAAAAAATACGATGAATAATTCGATGCGAATTAATATTCTAGTAGAGGTAGAAAATATTTGCGACATATACTGATCCAAAGATCATTGTTTTTAATATGATTAGCGGGCACAATTACTTTAAACTTGAATATTTAAAGATTTTCGTTGTTAACTCATAATATTTTTGAAGAAATATCGTGTGCCTGCTTGTTTTTATATTGTTTTCAAGTTTATTTTGAGTAATATACTTACATTCAAACCAGCTTAACTCATCGAATACCTACAAAATTAATTATTTATTTAAGATGTCACAACAGAGCTCAAATTTCATATGTAACATAAAAATAATCGAGAGTGTCAGGTATTTTAGATTTTCAAATAACTTAAATTTAATACAAAGATAATTTAATCAAATCACAATATAACTAAAGTAGAATGGGCTACATGAAGACACAATATGCCAAAAAGTTATAATGTTAAATTGAACGCAAAAAACACGACTTCATACTGTTTCGAACCTTTGGTTTGGTAAGCGTATGTCTTATCGTTGGATTGCAGTGTCGAAAGGTGATTTATAATCGTAAAAAATACATTTTGAAATATAGCGAATAGTTATTCCCATAAAAATATTAATGTTGCTGTGGTATCCATGAGTTTTTTAGTTTAAAATCAGATTGGTAAGAAGTAACCTTGGTTAACCTTGAAAAACAACCCGAAGCTGAAATACATCAATCATTTGGAACATACCTTGTGTGGACCGTCGGTTAATGTATGTATATACAGGGATGGGCTGGAGGGGGTTCGGAGGGGCTCGCGCGAGCCCCTTGTTAAATTTCGGCACGGCCGGAGAGCCCCTTGTTAAGTTGAGAAAATCATTCGTTTCAGATGAAATCAGTAGTACCTAGCTAAAATTTCTGTAGAAGGTAACATTTTATTCTGAAACATAAGAAGTCTTTATTGCCCCTTCAATTTTGTCAAAAAAAACATTTACTTCGGTTGACTAATAAAAGAGACCTTCGTTGCTTATTGTCTTTTGTCTGACAGATGTTGAAAAATACCGATGTTGGATATTATATTGTTAACAGATGTCTAGATTTTTATGAACTTACATACATACAATGCTTTACTGTAATTATTTGCAGTTTTGGGATAGGTTCCTTACATTTCTTTTTGGTTTTATTATAGCCTTCTTCCTGGAACTACAAACATATTATTTATCTGTACGTAAGATAATAAACGAAAGCAGTCACTTGTTTGTTCAAGAAAGCGATATTATGGCGAGCTGAGGTTTTTAAAATTCATTACATGCTAATAACAATAGTTATTAGTAATGAAGTGGGCGAATTTTTAAAACTAGGGGGAATAAATATTTTTCGAACTAGTCTTTCTACCAAGGTACACGATTTTGAAATTTTAATCATACAAGTTCATCTTATAATGCAGATAATCCACTCGGTGTTGCAGGAATATTGCATTGAAAATAAAGAAAGATGAGACATCAACATTTTTTTTGAGTCACAAGAAGCATGGCGGGTTAAGCAAAAGAGAGGCCCCAGGTGCAATAAAATTTGGAGGCACCGTATTCCGGATATCATTAAAACGTCATAGAATTTCATGTGTATATTAAAATGTGCAAAATATTTCTATTAGCCGTGCAGAAGCTAAACGATGTTCAAGGGTTGTGAAGCCAACTGTCAATCAAGCATGTGTTATGTTTGAATAAAATCAAGTGTTTATCGTCAATCCTTGGTGTAAAGCAGACAGACACAACCGTTTCATCTAGCGGGCCGCATTTTTTTAATGATGATTTCAGGCCGCAAGTAAAATGTAATTTTAAGTACGCTCAATCCTTTCTTTACACGGGCATAGTGTAAAAAAATGCGGTATACATAGAAAAACGAAAGATAGTTTACGTTGCATTCGGTTATGCTATTTTGAACAGGAATTCGCAAAAGAGAATTCGTGGTACTTATTAACATATTATAGGTATGCACGGGCCGAAATTTTACAAAATTAACCGGTCCGAGTATGAAAAACTTAATTATTTTAGTTAATTTAAAGATGATACATTCAATGGTAACAACAAAAACAAAGGAGCCACATGTGACCCTCGGGCTACGGGTAATGCATCGTCTAAAGCAAGATTTCTCAACGGGGGGGCTACAGCATGTCTTAATGGGGCCTCAGGGGGCTTTTTAGGGTAGCCACAGTACAATTTTGGGGGACCACGGGCAAATTTTTCGAAATCCGTACATTGTTGTTTTAAAAATTGGAATATCTAAGAAGACCTAAAAAAAGTCTCACGAGATTCATTTTGGGATATCCGCAAATTTCTGGGATTTTGGATTTCAAATTCTGGGAAGGCCTAAAAAAATGGGGTTTCCTTTCGGGTCCCAAAATTCTTTATAAGACTTCAGTAGTGCAAAACAAGTATGGGGGGGGGGTCATAAAATAAGACACTCAAAAGGGGCCACGGGCCCAAAAAGGTTGAGGAACACTAATCTATAATGTGTAGGCATTTTGGCTGACATTTACCGAGCCCCTTGTTAAGATTTTGGCAGCCCACCGCTGTATATACCGATGTGTTTATAAATTACACTATACGATTCGTCTTGGTGTGGTAGTGTGGTGCATAGAACGTTATGCGCCTGCGTAAAGCCACTAGTCCAGTGATACCAAACTGTATAACTAGTTTTGACAATTATAAATTGAATTTAATTAATTTGGGGATATCGATGAAAGATACTATTGAGATTTATAGAAAAGTGTTCGAAGCTTTTAAACCTTCCTAGGAATCAAATATTAAGCTTAGTTAAATATTAAGAAAGAGAATTTAAGAGACCAAAGTATCATCTAAAAAGACCCGATGTCGATACATTTTCAAACATTTGCAAAAATGATTGTCATATTTCATGCTTGTGCAGACGTTATATTATATTTTGATTTGGAATTTACAATATTGTAATATTGTGATTTATCGATATGAAAATTATGACGAATTTTATTGTATAGTAAGAACCAAGGGTGTGCTCGAGGAACTCTTAGGAGATCGCGCCTTGCTAAATTTAACTAAGGCCGCGGAGCTTCTTGTTAATTTAAGAGAAAACAATAGTCTCAGAACAAATGAGTATATAACTGCAATTTCTGACTAATACATTATCTACGAAAGTTAAATTATACCCAGTGGTACATTTTAAGTTATTTCTATTGATTAGTTTACGGGATATTGCATATCGTTACATATTATAAGTGTATTAATTAGGTAAAAATCGATTGCTTATTTAAGTATTCCTTGTAACTAACTACTTACGAGTGATAAAAAAATAACCCCTTTCCTGGAACACCGCGAATAACTAAAGCGATCTTTTTGTTAACGTTTTGGCAACTCACCGCTGGTAAAAACCCAAGACAAATATAGATAATAAAAACCGAATTGGCATCATGTGTGTCAATATTTAGAAGTGCTGGTTAATTTATGAAATAGTTTTAAGACAAATTGAATACATATTAAACTTTCTTTATCAACAACATTTAGATCACGTAAAATACATATATTTTTCATCTTCAGATGCATATTATACAAATTTTAAAAAACGATTTTCTGATAGCGTTATTTACGTAGGTCGTGCATAATATATGTTGTATCGAATACGGGAAGATAACGTTATTTTGAAATATTCAATGCATAACAATATACTTATTGGTGGTAGTTTTGTTTAGCATCACTGCATCATCGGACAAAATACATCGGCGATAGTAGCGTGTTTATATGCAGAACACACAATGGCTTTTATAAATACATGCCTAACCCAGTAATATTATATTATTATTTGCAGGGGTGCCGTTGAATTGATTCCGTCATATAAAAACGCATACGCCGCGACGCAAATCGGCACACTCGATTGACACCACGTCAAATGGGGTGTGCCAAATAGATTATAAACAATGGGGCCCGTGTAAAATGATGCTGCGTGACGCAATTAGAGACCAATCAAAGCTTCAGAACAACACGTCCGAAATTGTTATCTGAAATAAGCAACTCTTATAAACAGAACGTGATTATACACTTCAGCACACATAATAGTAATATTTAAGAACATGTTGATTAGATTTGTTTTTAATCTCAAAACTAAGTAATTTCAATTTTAAAATAACGTTATTGTCATACTTATTTCAGATCAAACTAGTCATGAAAAATCAAATGAATAAGGACATTTTATAAATCCGCACTAGAGCTATATATACAAAACCCAGCTTTTGAAATCCGGTTTTCGAAATTCAATAAGTTCTAAATCTCGGTTCAAACCGGGTTTCTAAGTTTCACAAAAGATCAATTCAAGTAAAATTACGAAACGAAATATCATTTTTTTACTTCGTTTATTTAGTATAAACAATATTTTAAAAAGATACTAAAATTTAATTTACAAACAATTTATTCAGTATTCCTATTTGGCGATAAACTAATTATACCTATCACCTACTCGAGAAGTGTATCCATGTCAAAATGCACAATTAAACTTGACTTTTCAAACTTATAAACGATTTTTAATTCTCTTGAAAACCGACAAGTACTAATCCACACCCACTTCTAAGACAGAGAAATTAATTTTACTTGAATCTGAATAACTAGCCATCATTCAACTGCAAGAGAAATCACTATTTTACAATACCTTCTGTTTTCGAGTCAAAACTCTTTGAGCCTTTAATCAAATAACCGTGCAAAACTTTGATTATTATCCTCCTTACAAATTAGGTTTCCATAATATTTCATCGAGCGATGTGGGATGGTTGAAGGGGGTAAGAGTTTTAAGGGGATAACTCCCTTAAAGTGCACTTCTGTAAACTAACTTTAAGCCTATAATCTCTGAACTGAAGAGGGTACGCGGACTCACTTCGGCGGGTTGATTAGTTCGCAACGCTTAAGTACTTATTCAAAGTGTATAAAATTACCAGATAATTATCTTTGAATAAGTATATTTGAACGTGTTTCCTAAAGCTAGCTAATTGAATATTGATTTTGGGAAGTTTTTATGCTTTATCTGCTTCTAATGTTGAGCGTTTTGGCACCTAATGGAGCATCTCAAGTCTCAACAGATTTTTTTGTCTATAAAACGACATATTAAATACATGTTCGCTATCAATGAGAAAATAATATGTTTTAATCGGAATTGGCTTTATGTATATTATGTTAAATTATATAAAAATACACAAAATATAGCTGAACTTGTTTTTTCAGCTTGGTAAAATCGATGTTTATACAATCATAGCTCAAAACAGCTGGTTTTTTACTTAACGCCTTCTGCCAGTATACTGACGATTGACGATATAGCCTACTAATAGAGGTATATTTAAAAAAATCTGCTAGAACGGCTTATCATTCAGTTGCTCAAGTTTGTTTTTTCGAAGAGAGTGGGGATAAAAATGATAGAGCTAGTATTTAGCTAATCGCTCTCGCTACGCCCAGTAATTGAAGGATTGAAAGGGTGGGAGGGATTTTTTATAAATCTTAAACATCCATGCATTCAAATAGTAAATCGATAAATCGGTTGAAAATATGCTTTTGGTGATGGAATTCGAAGCCCCTGACTCAGGGGTTTCGAATCTCAGGGGCCCTGAGATCCGTTACAGAAGCCAACGACGCTGGCCACTGCGCTATAGATACGGCTAAAATGACATACAGATAGGTGGGACTAGGGAATCCAATCCCGGGATCCCGTCCATTTTTCGATACATTTCAATCCCGGGATTAGAAGATATGATACCGAAAATTTCGGGATTGATTTACTTATCAAACAGAAACGTCTTGGTTTTCAAGTCGAACGGATGTTCACGCACATAATAAACAAAGCCCATTTTAAATGGCTCGTATTTAAACGGTCAGAATTTTAATTCAGTTTCGGTCAGAATTTTTAATACATCGGTCAGAATTTATATTACACTGGTCAGAATTTATATTACCTGGTCATAATGTATCGGTCAGAATTACCGATGGCAGAATAAATAACTTATGGTCAGACTTTATATTAAGTGGTCAGAATAAATATTAAATGGTCAGAATTTATATTAAATGATCAGAATATAAATGGGATCGGTCAGAATTTAAATGGAATCGGTCATATTTATTTTGACAGATGGTCTGATTTTTTTTGATGATATGATGTCATCGTATTGCGTTGCTATTGGTGCAAAGTGAAGTTGCTTACGGCAAATCGTCCAATGGGCGATTGGACGAGCGTTGCTACTAGCGCCACGGTCATTGAATGAATCACTATTATTGCGCGCCCAAAGGAAGAATTGACAAGCATTTGTATGTTTCGTGTCAAAAAAAGTTTTTATTTAAAAAAATGTTCACGGTATTTCCGCCTAACCGATATTCTTTTGGTTATTAAATAATTTTAAATAATCTAAAAGTGGCAACTATTTTTTATTATTTGTACAATTCGATACATTGTGATCTGCTCTAAAGAGAGTAAAGGAAAGGATAATATTTTTGGAAAGAACATTTAGATAAATAATTGCTATGGTACATTTCATAGCGACTGTGGAAAGGAAAAAGGACGTAACCCTCAATTTTCCAAAACAGCTTTTTTTTCGATAATCACAATGTATACAACTTGACACCCATTCTATCAAAAGGATGGAAGCTGAAAATGCCGAATTAGTATCTAAATTTAACTTTTAAGTTTGAAAAAGATGACCTTGTAAAAAATTAAAACGAAGAAAAAATACTGAAATAAAGGTTTTTCCTAGATAATTTCTTAATTAATATTAGATTATGTCAATTAAACACCAGTTTAGAAGTCTCCGTGTACTTCAAGGTTGTGTATAATTATTAATTTGCATATGGCCCAAAATCATCAAAACACGTTTTTGCGCCCTTTGTAAATTTTGATATGTGTGGGTTACGTTCTTTTTCCTTTCTACAGTCGATATAATACACTTATTGTAAGGAAAACAATATTTTTTTTTAATTGAAAGAGGTGAGTATTTTTTATTTGAATTTAAAAAAGTGAAAACTAACAACATTCATCATAAAGCCTTGGTTCCTCTTGGAATCCTACATCCACTGCACTTCGGTGGATCCCTACCTTTATATAAACAAACCGAGTGGTATGTAATCAGATGATGCGTTATTTGTAATAATAATGACTCATTATAAGAGTCTGCTTTTCCACACATAACATGAATGTTGAAAAAAAAGGATTATTAATTTCATTTTTTTTTTATTCTGACCGAAATATTTATAAAATTTGACCGTACAATAGATTTTATTCTGACCGTATATTCATTTTATTCTGACCGTATATTAATTTTATTCTGACCGTTTATTAATTTTATTCTGACCGTTTATTATTTTTATTCTGACCGTTTATTATTTTTATTCTGACCGTTAGTATTTTTATTCTGACCGTTAACATTTTTATTCTGACCAAAAATTGAATTTTATTATGACCAAAAGTTGATTTAAATTCTGACCAGAAATTGATTTAAATTCTGACCATTTATTTTGTTGCCATTTGTAAATCCTTTGCGATAACAATTATCGCAGAAGAAAAAGTAATTTGACGCCAAGCATACTTAAGTAAATTATAGTTGAATGCATTTGAAGATAACAAAAACGATATTCATTGTTAAGCTTCACATTTCAATATTTTTTCTTATCTTCATTTTTATTTTTTATTTTCAATACCTTAATGAATGTTATCAGATTTTTGCGTGATTTATTGTTCTATTTTTATATGTACATTAGTTTTGTAATAAGATACGTGTTACTAAAACTAAAGTTTATTTCGGTCAGTTTTTATATGAACAGTGTGATAAATAACAGTGGCGTGCGAAGAGGGGAGGAGAACAATAACTTTAATTTTTAAATTTATTTTCTTTATTTTTTGAAAATTTATTTTATTTGACGCTCCCTCCATCTCACAAAAGTCATTAATAACCGCATTTTGTTTAATTTATTGTCTAAAAGATTTTTCAAATAATATTATTTCAAGATTTGAAAATCTATCCTCACTTTGACTATTTCTATTGAATTTTCTTATTATTTTCATTGTAAAAAATGATCTTTCTCCAAAAGCACTTGTCGCCGAATATGGTAATTATAAAAATATGTTTTATTGGTTCTTTGCAAAATAAAACCGTATAATAAATGGCGAAACAATTGATGATCTTGTATTAACTTCGGGCATAGTTTAAAATAATATTTAAATTTCCTAGTATTTCATTTTTATGTGAGTATTTTTTAGATACATTTACTTTATTTAAATTATTGATAATTTAAGAACTCTTCAATTTTGCAGTCTGAAGTAGGTAGATACTTTTTTCAGCTATCGACATTAATTATTTTATATTGCGTATTTTTACATAATGTATGCATATTAAGTTCGTTTAATAATTGTGGCGCATATTTGTTCACGAGTTATTAAAAAATCCACTCATTCACCTGTACATCGCGAATAACTGAGATTAAGAGAGCTTTTTGCTAAGGTATTGGCAGCCCACAGCTGGTTATATAATATAGAATAAATTGTTTAATTTATTTTTCACCAATATTATCATTATTTAGTTTAAAAAAAAAATGTACTGATCCCGGGATCGAAAAATTCTAATCCCGAAATCCCGGGATCAACATTTTGGCTCGGGATTGGATTCCCTAGGTGGGACTGAATGTAGAACGCAAAATCTTAAGCCAATTGAGTCGTCTGGTATCAAATGTAGAACTGTTCCATACATCATGTATGGAATAGTTCTGCTTTTGATATCAGACGACTCAATTAAAAATTAAAATTAAAAAAAAGTGTTTTTTTAAGCAAGATTGAATTACTTGAGTACTGCGACCGAATAGAATTAACTTCCAAGAACCTTCTTTGACCACTGGGCTTCAGGATCGGTATCTTCAAACGAAGATTAATATTAATACGGATATAACTATTTTACTTAGATTTTTTCTGTCTCACCTAGATCAACGTTAATCAACTTGCGGCCCATTCAGATATTATGTGTGGCCCAAAACAATCATAGTCGCCAGACGCTTTTTCAAACATGAATGAAGTACGAATGAATATTTTAGATACATACATTTACATATGTTATGTCACTATATTATGTATAGTATGTGGTATATTTACGTATTGCCGTTAATATGGTGGTGTCCACGTAATGTATGAAAAACCGGCATGCGGCCCAGACGAAAAAAAGGTTTAATATCGCTGGTCTAGATTGCTAAATATTTTTTCAATTTCTGATCATACATTTAACATATCGCCAGTACCAGTGAATTTAGTGAACTTAGCAATTATTATATGCATGTACTTCCACTACTGAGAAAAAAATACAAATTTAATTATCACCTAGATATGGATGATAGGGGAATTCATTAAAATTCATAATTCATGAATCATCATCATTACACATCATCGTATGACTTTTTTATGCAAAAGCACGTACGTCAATAATATTAATTATTTTCTAACCAATACAAAAAACGAAAATTAGAAATAGCCAGACAACTTATTTCCACCAAAGCTTATAAATATACAATGAGGGTCCTGGAAACAATAGTGGCATTTTCATAAACCGACAATGTTGACAGATCAATTAAACCATTTATTTTTTGAGGGCAGAACTTCTAAACATATTATTTTTATAAATCGTTTTTATAAATACATCAATTTTAATTAATTATGAAAATTTCATTTCAACTTTTACTCACATGTTTTGCATGAAACGCTATAATATAGAAAACGATGATTTAATAGAGTGCACTAATTGACCTGCTAAATAACTACAACATTTAAAAAAAAAATTGTTTTAAATTCCTCTGACTACCATATGTGAAATTGTCAGCTGTACACGATGACATACCTAACTCATTTTCAACAAAACATGAAGATTGCCGTCATTCCCTTTGTGAAAAAGAAGATTTTGCAACTTACAAAAGTTCAATATTCGTATGGGGATATCTTAATATACATCTCTGCAAACCCTCTATCTGACTGAATCATTACTTAGACAGTGTGTAGATAATTGAGGGCTACGGATATAGTACACTCACTTACAATAAATGATCCCGAAAACTGTAAGGCCGTCTCGCAGGCTCAACAATGTTTCAGTAGTATTTCCTCGTCATTTTTAATTGATATTTTAAAAATAACAAATTAATTTTTCTGGGAAACAAAGTTTACCGAAATAAACCAAAACAAAGTTAAAAGACTGCATTTAAAAAAAGGTGTGCCAATAAGTGAATCGAAAAAAGAATGATCTAATTGAAAATATCTCGATATTTTGCCCGATTTGTTGGCAAAATTAACATTCTTTGTCTTTAATACTAGCCAACAAAACACAATTTTCTCTTCGTTATGTGCCTATTTACCAAAATGGCAGTGAAGTTGAATATCGTATGGCATGCAGCCACACCAAACGCAGAGAACAAAGGACTTTTTTCACTTTTTTATTCTGGTACATCCACAGAGCACACCCACCAACACATTAACGATGCACAATGGCGGCCGTCATGGATGCATGGCAGTAATAATAAATAAAATAATGCAGCCTGTCAAATGTTGCTGCCATGCGTGAGGTGACATAATCGTTTACGAATAATATTATCTGCCAACGTACCACACAACGTTGAAGGTTTGTAAGTTTCTTTCAATTTGCGGAATAAAAATTTAACAAAAATACATACAAGGTAGATACATATTTTCAATTTCTTCTGTAGATTTGAAAAAACACTGTTATCTTTACACCTACGTTTAATTTTCTATATCAAATATGTAGTTATTCACCAACTAAGAAATCGTGTCGGGTCCATTGCATAGTGGTCAACGTTGTTGGCTTTCATGCCGGATTTCAAGGGTTCGAATCCCAGTACGAACAGCATTTTTTCAATCGATTTCTGTTCTACTTCATGGATGTTTGTGATGCCTACCAGTCCCCCCCCCTTTCAATTCTAAAATAATAGGGTGTAGCGAAAGTGTGGGCAAAACCTTAGGCCAGTCTATATTCACACTACTCTCTTCGAAAAAGAGAGGTTGAACGACTGAGTAACATACAGATTTCGTAGAAAAACTTCTGTTAAGTTATCTCCATTTGGACGCCATATGCTCCACATTGGGACCGCACATGGATTAAAAAAAGCGTTTATTTACACCTTTATATTTATCTACAACCAATTCATATTTCTCTAAATATTGTTTTATACACATCGATTAACTCAATTATTAGGCTTCAGATTACAAAGAAACAATTGGAATTACATCACTTCCCTGGCCAGCGAATAGCCTGGATTAAAATCCAATAGAAAATCTGTGGGCTATTATGAAGTGGAAACTCGACAAACACCCGTGTAAAACGGCTCTGGAGATAATCAAAGTGGTTGAATATGTGAAAGACAATGAAATTGACATTTAAATAATAAAACAAATATACGATTCCATGCCTAGACGAATTCTAGAGGCTATAAAGAATAAGAGAGTTCTACAAAATATTAAATAATTTAAAAACTATTCCATGTGTATTATTTATCTGAAAACATTTTTAAAAGGTCCATTAATATCCTATCAACCAGACTGACAAAAGAAAGTTTGGTTCGAAAAGCATTATATTTTGTTACAGTAATAAAACAATTAAAGCTTAGTGAGGCGTAAAACGCTCCGTTTACGTATCGTTCCCTATTCAAATTTATATCTCCACTGCTAATGGTCTACCTTTTTTTTTTTTATTCTTTAGGAATGATCTATTGGCATGTAAGAATGTGGTTTATAAAAGAAAAATGTAAATATTTCACTTAAAACATATATAATATTGATTTATAAATGAAAAACATATATTTTTCGCGGATTAAGAATCAATTGGCCAGCACTGTAAGTATCGACACGGCGCAGTGTTAATCTTTTGTCACCATTCCAATTCAACTCTGCGTGCTATCGTCCCTAGCTCAATAAATAGATGCGAAGAGATTACTTTATCTATTCCCGAATGGTAAAACAAGACAATTCCAGAAGTTTTATTTATTCCTTGCTCTCCCAGTGAAGTATAACACAAAACTGGTTTCCCATATTACGTAAGCTGCCTGTTTTACATTGTATGCCCCGGCTCTGATATAAAACCTATATTATTATATTAAAACTTGGAACACAGGCCAAACAAAGGATTAATTCAGCTACCAAAATTGTTCACACATACCTACTCAAAGAGTTGTCGATGCTTGACAAAGACGAGAATTTCTTTTATACAATTATAAATATCGTAAAATACTTTTCATTTTTAATTTTGCACATTTATTGAACTTAATTCATTTTGAGTTGAGACATTCAAACTGAATTTAACTCATCCAATAAATTAACACAACATTTATTGATTCTGAGGCGGTACGAAGTTCGTCGGGCCAGCTAGTAATATATAAAAACATGTTTATCTATTTAAAACATACAAAAGCATATATATATATTAATTAATTCTTTTATTATAAAATACGAGAACCACATAAAAGATATAGTAAAATTAGTATCGAGCTATAAAACAGGTTTCATAGTAGACTAAGCACATTTTATAGTCAAAATGTAATATATTATGAAATGAATGATTATTGTGATTAGGGCAAATCAGTTGGAGGTATTCTAACAGACAAAAAGAATAATGTTAATGAAATATTCTTTTACAAGAATTCTCGAGACAATGTGAAATTTCGACATTCACCCTTCTTGAGAATGTTTATATTATGACTTCTCAATTCAAGAATTTTACAATTTTTTTTTACGATGTGTTCATATGTTTGAATTTTTAGATGAAAGTTATAATTATTAAAAACGGCGTACAGTTGATTTATTTTCTAATATACTAGTAACAGTCAATTTTGTAAACGTTGTACGATTGTTATCATATGTGCAGTGGCGGATTAAACAGTTGGGAGGCCCGAGGCGCAATTAAATTTGGAGGCCCTCTTTTTCGGACTACTAAAACTTAAATAAAAATATTATATAGGTTTTATAGATTATATTTTATTTTAAGACCCCTAAGATTAGAGGCCCCAAGCGCGCGCCTCTTGCGCTTATGGGTTAATCCGCCACTGCCCCGTGAGCTTCCCGTACATTCTCAAAGTTAAAATGGATGATTTCATACTGTGGAAGCTGCGCTCGACGGCAGTGTGAATGTCAAAGCGAGAAATCCAAGCCTGTTACGACGATCTCCAGAGCTCATGATTGCTATCGGACGAGCTAGTCGATTTTTTTTGCTCAGAGCACTGAGACCACCCGAGAGTGTTTTAATGGGTTGAGTGCTTTGAGGTGAATTTTAAGAACAATGAGAGTGAAAACAGTGTGTAATATGTGCTCCAGATACTTCATGTCTCGGGTACGTTTGCGAGCATTTAAAAATACCAATTCTATGATATAACGAGCGAATTCAGATGTTGGACTGTATTGGTATTTAAAAAAAAAAAAAAACAAATAACCTTTGAACAGTTTTCACACATGTACCGCCTGGGATTGGGATGGGTCAGTGTGTGATGCCTCAAAAGTCCTAGACGGGAGCAGAAGGCTCTAGGGCAATACTGACACCTGTGGATGCTCGACGAGTGTCGGTGAACGATCAACAGGTGGTCATCCAATCTGTAAAAAAAGAAAAAGCATTGACCATCGTGACTGAGACCGACTTGAACCATTTTTGCCAAGAATACAATCGAATTATAATTACCAAAAAGTGTATCTTTTCTACGAGCGATTTTTTACTATCATATCATATCATGTCTATTTTCAAATTGAATGCCCCCCTCCTGGGACAATTTCTGGATCCGACACTTATTCAGGATGCCTTTAAAAATATGTTATTACATATTTTAATTTTATGCAACTTGGTAACTGCGAGGACTCGGAATCAACGGGAGTTAAAATAAAATCGGGATTCCGGGACAAACCCGGGACGCCTGGCAGCCCTGTGCACATAGAGCGGTCAATTTCTGGGTCCGAAGAAGTTATGCTTGATGAAAATTTTCACCGCAAAAATAAATAGATAGACACTTCACCCTTAGACTTAAAAATCTACCCCGGAATTGATTCACAGAAAATGTAACAAAAAAATGACCATACGTGTAATTACTGTAAATAATTCATCTGCCCCTAGAAAAATCATTGTCCTTTATTATTTTTAAATGGAAGGTTTCCCAATAATAATGACCATGACCATGTGTTTGTATACCACTAAATTGCCTGTGTTTTCTTCGAATTTCTTCACAGGACCAGTGTCGGCGAGACTAATTCACTTTAACGCAGTTTTATTATATTTATGACCTTCGGTGATGGCAAACCTTTTTGTAAAAGAGGCGCGTTTTATATACTTATGAAATATCTTCGCACGCTAGATTAAAAATATGTTTTCGCCAAACCATTCCGTTGGTAAAGATTTACTCGACTTTAGTAATGAAAATATGTTATTTATTTATTTATTGTTTAAAATTAAAACTATGGTACATGACATAACAGCTTACGCCAATTCGCCATGCACTTGACAAATATAAAGACACAAAATATAAAATAAAACTACATAATACATCAAAATCAACACAAAAAATCAAGAAATATAACAGTAAAATTTCACAAATACTATTACTAAAAATGTCCACTTCACTAAGCCAGCGGTGGGCTGCCAATATCTTAACAAGGGGCTCGGCAAATCTTATCCATTTATTTGTATCCATTTTCGCTCCCAATGTGAAGCATATGGCCTCCTAATGAAGGTTTCTCAACAAAAGGTTTTTTTCTACGAGAACTGTTTGTTAATTAGTCGCTCAACCTTTCTTTTCCAAAGAGAGTAGTAGGGATAGAATGAGCGAGCCCCGCCGAGCCCCCTCCAGCCCACCCCTGCACTAGGCATTGTTTGATATGCATAGTTGATCTATCGAACGGCCCTAGGAACTGGTGACTCATACCTCCTAAGCGAGGTGTAAGTTTTTAGAAATTAAAGTTTTCGCTCATAGTTTCGCCCACGTGAAAATAAATTGGGAGCATGTAAACTAATAGTCATGAGAATTTCAGGATTATTAACTCGGCCCCGAAGGAGAAGAGAAAAATGCTTTAAGCTTGAAAACGATCTTCGAGCTTCAAGAGAGTGAAATGATAACATTCCTAAAAGAAATTTGGTGGGGTAGTATTCCTTTAAGGAATTATCAAAGGGGAAGAATTTCAATTTTTTGAAATAATAATATCTTAGAAATTTCTTATGGACTCTCTCCAATTGCAGCTGGTATGAACTTTCATATGGACTCCAAATGATGGATCCATATTCAAGCTTACTTAAGACCAAAGAAACATAAAGCGTGCGAAACACAGTTGGGTTTTCAATTATGTTATGAACAATGTTACCTCCAAGGCAAGAGGTTAGCTGCGAGGAAATTTCAAAGGATGCGCGTAGTAAATTAATTGACCAACCACCCAGAATGTGTGCGCGGGGATTCCCAAATGCTGCGCGCAGCTTACAGGGAACGTTGGTTATGAATAGTTACATTGACAGACGGTTGTGATGAAAACATCTTACGAGGAGTGAGTATTGTTTATAATAAGCAGAAACAACAATTGACCACTTTGATTGTTGTTCACTTTCAATACTTGGCGAAAAGACACAAAATAAAATAAACATTTGTAACGGCACTTGCTCATAAGCGAAACAGGTCCTGATATTGTTAAATAAAAGTAGGAATTGGTAAAGTTTTGAAAATGTCAAAGGGGAATTTTTTTAGCTCTTCCGGGGATTTCAAATCGTAAATAATTCCAAATTTGATTAAAAGAAGACTCAAGGAGAAACTTTCCAAAAGGAGAACTTCGTTTTTATTTAATTTTTCTTTAATGGTTTGATATCACTGACTGGTTAAACTGATTGTTTAAATGCGGCTAAAAACAGAGGACAGATTTTTTTGTGCTATGTTCACAGCGAAAAAGCATGTCGTAATATACCAGTGCAGTCCGGAGAAGGACATCAAGACATAATTAAATTGTACGCCTTTGATTTTAGTTATGAATAAAATAACAAACCCCGACTTATGGTCCTATGGCGCAGCGGTTAGCGCTGTCGGATTCCGCTCCGGGAATACTTGGGAATACCCCATCCATCCCATCCTAAAAACGAGGGCGTATCGAGAGTGGTTAGCTTACCGCTGGCCGTGTCCTAGCCCTATCCTTCTATTCCTACTCTCTTTGGAAAAAGAGAGGTTAAAACACCGAGTAAGAAGCAGTTCTCGTAGACATATGATAAATCCATGAGGATTCCATATCTCCACATTGGGAGCGGAGATGGTAAAAAATAAAATATAATAAATAACTAATTGTAGATGCATAGAGGTGTTATTATGTATTTATAATTACAGTAAAAATTTCAATGGAAAATAAGAAATCTTATTTTTGTATACATATTTATTCAAACTGTTATTCGTTTGAAATCTTTGTCATAATTTTCACGAGTAAGTGAAAATTATATGTGCATTAGGTTTATTTGGCAATATGTTGGGCTGCCAATGCGTTAACAAAGGTCTCGTCTAATCTCAAGGCAATTCCCGGTGTTCTGGGGGAGGAATGATTTTTTAACTCACCTATGCAATTACATGCAATACTTAAATAAGCGATCGATTATTACTTAATCCACTTGTAATACGTAACAATATGCAATTTAACATAAACTAATCAATTTAAATGACTAAAAATGTACTACTGAAGTTGTCGCAGATAATACATAAGTCAAAAATTGCAGTTGTAGACGAATTTAATCTAAGAATATTGGTTTCTCTCAAGTCAACGACGGGCTCGCCGGACTTTATATATTTTCCGAGCCCCCTCCAGCTCACCCCTGAATACACACGAATATACCAAATTGTAAAAATTAGTGTAAAATGCATCATATTATAAATGCGTGTTTTGTTTAATCGAATTTCATCGAAAATTCCCTACGCCACTGCACGGTCGTCAACTATCGCCGAGTGGAACGAAACCAAAAAATTAAGTTCATTGATTTAGATAAGAATAGGGTGAATGTTGCTATAGCCAGCCATGTTCAGCAGTCAAGCCGTTGTAACGTAAAACTTCAACAGTTTAAAATATGTACATCGGTATTAAGCCAATGGCAGTTGTATATTTATACGAAAATTACTTGTACAATTCAATAAGGTTATTTAAAAAACCAATAGTTTACGCAAGATGGCGTTGTTTAACTGGAAGACGAACTGTAAGGATGTCTAAAAGTATTTCTGATACACTGCTCTTTGAATTCTACGTCAAGTGTTTTTGTTATGCATAATGCAGTATTCAACAGTGATTTTTAAGAAAATATGAATCAACACTTGGTATTGTATAAAATACTAGCCGGTTCCCGGCGAGCGTTGCAATGCCACTCAAAGAAAGAAAGTGTTTATTTAACCGCATGGTTTCTTTTTCTGTCTGTTTGACGTTTGCTGCCGATTGCCTATGGTACGACACACGTGAGTTAATTGTACGATAACCTTCGCGCAATTTCAAGCATACGTTGTCAAAATGAACTGCATGGCAGACATACAAACGTTGATTTTTATATATATAAGATTTATAACCTTCCCGGAAGTGCAAGCAAAAAGTTTTTTTGCAATCGTATTGAGCGGTGTGGCAGCGCACAAAGTATGAACAAACAAACATTCATTTTTGATTGTGCTGTAAGTGTAGCAATTTCTCCGTTATTCTGTTGTAATGTTACTTAAAAAAAAGAACAACCTTTTTCTACTCTATATACTATTACGTTTACTCTGTTTTGTCTACTATGTAAATATTCATCGATTTCATGGAGAATGCTGACTGCTGAATTTTGGCGGATTTTTGATTACATGTTTTATGAAATGACAGCGAAGAAAACATCCAATATCGCTTTCGAAAAAACACCCGACCCTCAACTGGCCGACTACCGTAACAATCACTCTATATTGGGCAAACTTGTCAGCAGTCACACTTGACACCAGTGTATGTTGTTATTTAAGATTTCGACCGAACTTGCGATCGATGAGCAGGCGAATCTACCCGATTCTGCATGTGGGAAAATATAAGCGATCAAAATGAATATAATTCTCGAAATTACCCACCGTAGGCATTCCCATAATTTACATTGCAACGAAAACTGTTTGTTAAGTAACTAATTCTCCAGCTATTTGAACGTCAAATCGAATGATAAGTCAAGTTAGTGACAAAACTAGAGTGAATGCGCGCGATTCGAATTTAAGCTAATCGTGTGACATTCGATGTCCCTTCCCTTCCCCTCTTTCCAATCCAAGGCGCAGCGAGAGCGATTAGTTAACAACTAGTCCTGTCCTAGCCTTTACCTTCTATCCCTACTGCTTACTTACTTTTTAAAAAAGGTAGGTTAAGCGACAGAGTAACCAACCGTTCTCGTAGAAAATGCTTCAGTTGAAACACCTCCATTAGAAGGCCATATGCTCGTACGAATATTACTGACCGCGGGCCAGAGATTGACGATGAAATGACACGATTGTATGAATTGATATATCACCCATATTCTGTGAAAAATTCATTAAAATATATCTATAGGTTCAAAAGATCTGTCTCTTTAAATTATCCGATCGAAATTTGTCTATTTTAAATGGCATAATTTTGGCGCAGAGCTATTTTGCGATGGTGACCATTTCTGCATTTACAACGTCTCCTCTGTAGGTGTTAACATTTGGAATTATTATTCCGATTAGTTTCTCGAACAGGACACGTTGAAAGCATCAAAAGATAATGCACCACTTCCAGATAACATTTAACATTGGGTTTATAATTGACATCATTTGCCACTTATATTTATTGATGATCTTTTAATTGTATGTTATAGGTGTTAAGTATTTTAATTTTGTGTAATTATAATGTAATTTGTAAATCCTTTTCATTGTTAATAGTTGCTTACACCTTTTATTTCAATTTAAATTTGTATAAATAGCACTGTTTATACATTTTTATTATCAGTTGATAATGCTCGCGATGAGCGAAACCGGTCCTGATCAAATAAATTTTGTGTTTTATTATTTTTATTTTATTATAACATTGAATATATAAACATAAATTGATGTATATGTAGGCATAGGTAGGGATTATGAGTATGGTATACCATAATCAAATTACATATGACTTAAAACAATGGAAGATGTGTACACAGGTAAAACTTTCGAATTATGTAAAAAAAAAACCAAGAATAAAGAAACTTCTACACGCACTAGATGGTAATGTATGTTTTCAAAATGTTTTTGATTCGTAACTATATTGATTATACTACCGGAGTTTGCTTATATCATAGTTCACACCGTAATAAAAAGTTATGTACATAATATAATCTAAAAAACAAAAATTCACTTAGCAGTTTGCACAATAACTTTAAGATTAAAATATTGTAATAGACTTGTTAACAACCTATTTTTGTAAAATTATGAGCTTGTTTTGAGCGCTGTTTTATTTTTCTGGAAATTACCACATCATTTTCCTCTCAGTTTATTAACAACTAATTCGGCTTTTGCGTTTTACTCTTTGAACTTACTTAAGCCATGGCCACATTATTTTTTTTACGCAGAAAATTAAGTTTACATTTAACGACCATATACGTGCGGTATAATAATGTAGAGATTTGGGTGCCGCACACCTTGACCGATTTCCAAGATCATACATTGTTTACAAAACTATGTCAATTAAAGTATATTTCGTGGAATTATACTCAATTATGAATCATGATTTTGTTGCAATAAAAATAAGGAAAATCATGAATGCATTATTTTTATTTTGACTTCGTGGTCTAGTGGTCAACATCGTCAACGCGGAGGTCACGGATTTGAATCCCAGTTTGTACAGTTTTTATAAATTGATTATTCAATCGACTAGTCCTTTCATTCTATCTATATATATTTTATTGCATGTTCTATGAGACAACTCCAAAAACTAGTTATTTTTATATTAAGTTTTATTTCCTCGTACATGAATTTATTTAAAAGATTATCATTGTTTTATTTTGTGAGTAAAGATATAATACACTAATCTAAATATGTATAGCACAATATGAACAAATAAAAAGTTGTATATGCGTTAAAGTAATGTATTATTTTAAATTTGTAATATGTAATTGGTCAATTATAATTTAAGCGAATTAAAAATCTGTTATTATAAAGAAATGTAAATCTGACGATGATTTGAGACCGATTCATCTAAAAAGGGCTCTAAGTACCAAAAACAAAATGAGACACATAGAACATTTCTGCATAGTTTTTTGGTACATAGTCCCTTTTTATTCGCTTACTTTTTTAATATCGAGTTTTATACATAGTAAGATGTGCTGGTTATTTTTTTTAATCACGTATAAACAGCAGGTTTCTTCTGAAAAGTGTGAAAAAATATTTGAAGCACACTGACTATTTTATTATGTCAATTGATATTGATTTTAAAATAGAATTGGCATTCAATCAAATATTATTGGTGAAAAATTTCAATGTTTGTTTTTTGTTATGAAAGATAGTTATTCTTTTGAAACGATAGAGGCAAATTATAACTTTCTGTAATAAAAGTACATATTGGTTATTTTTATACTATGGTAAACAGATATGCATCGAATGCATTTTTAAAGTGTTAACGTTACGTAAATAAATATAATTCATTGAAATTGTAGCCTGGAAAACCAAAGAAAAGCATCGCAGGAAAGCAGAAAATCGATACTTTGTACTTTCTGTCGAGCTTATTTGAATGCACAGATTGCTGGATACATATTGAAGCTTAGGGGTTGAAGAAACCTGATACTTTATAGTCAATATTTATAAGAGCACCAGCCACGTCTACAATTTTTGTGACAAAAAAGAACAAAAGATAATATTCTATTCTTGTATCATTCTTTGACGAGCTTACTGAAGCAGATAACAATTTTTGAAATTAGTGCGGAAATATATTCGTGAAAAAGATTTATTATTACGGATCTCATTGTACATTTATCCCGGAATAAATTTGTTCCGCGATGCGTACGTTAATATGAGTCTATTTTTGTACACCTGAAAGTTCAAAAAGGTAAAATTATAATCTATTCTCAGTATTTTGATCGTAGAATATTTTTGACTGTTTTATTTTAGATCAAATTATTAAATATGAATAAACTATTATAATAAGATTATTATTAAAATTATTTTAACCATATTTTTATCAATGTCCAAATATATACCAAATTTTGATTTGATAAGGTTCTTTATAGACTGTCTAAAAATATTAAATATAAATAAACTAGACAGTTATTATTAATAATAAAAATGTAAAATCAATTCGTTTTTTCAAACTATTATAAAAATAAATAACTGAAAAAATATTGAAAAAAGGACTAGCAACATAACATTTTTTGAATAACCAACTTTCGGAACCGTGAAAGTGTGACGAACATTAAAAACTGTCGTTACATGTTATGTGTGTCGGTTATTGCATCATATAGTACACGTGTGCGTCACGTGTTATCCGCATTGTCTCTCACAGGATAGTGAAACCATCGCACCGTTGATGCAGAACAACACAAATGCATATTGCAAACGAATGTTTGCCTTCGAATGACAGTGGCGATATTTCTTATCGATGGAAAAGTAAACGATGTTTTACAATGAGTTCTTCATATCTTAATAGCTTATGAGAACCTTTGTATATTAATTAGTAACTAAATTAAAATAACATTATAATTACCATAAAAAAAACACGTAATATGTAAACGAAGGCCACAAATATAACGAAAATAGTCGACGGGAAATTTTCCTCCCAATCAAATCGCCTATCAATTTTCAAAAGCACATTTCGTATGGAAGAATCTTAGTTTCAGTTATAAATAATATTAAGATAAACATTTCTGCAATCTCCAATCTCGACATGAAAAATGTTAAATTTGAATCGTTCAAATTGTGTACATTCACACAGATTTTGTCACCAACGACCCGGGTTTCGCCTGTAGGCATCTTGAGGCGTTCAAGTGCACGGATGAACTTGAAGTGACTGAACTGATAAGAGTTATCATTGTACAAGTATTGACAGTGTAAGCGGAATAAAAATGAATAATCACTGCTTAAATCATTACGAGAGGTTCGCTCATTTACAACACAGTGAAGTGAGCCAAATTGTTGAATGGTGGATTGCATATTTTTGGGTGATAACATTATTGCACTATTTACATTTAAGATAAATTCATTTGTACGTCACTTGAAGACACGTAGAATATTATAGCGCACCTAATTCATTTTTTTCATCAAATAACACTTGGCTCACTTCACCTCGCATAGGCTGATGTTATATACAAACTTTTTCGTTCATAGTATAAACAACGTGAGTGTGTACAAACGAATTGTTTTGTTTTTCTTCAAATATTGCCATTCAACCAACATATCTCCCGTCAGATCATTCAAGTAACTAGAAAGAATCTGGCAGAGTTCACACGATAAATAGACTAATACGTGTTCAATATCTTTAAATTATTATTCACAGCCCTGGTTATTCCAGATATTGCAATATCGGTACCGCAGTTTCATATAAAAGTACCGCCATCTGTAATTATCTTTACCTCTGCATCGATACAAGTGTCTCCGAGGACAATGCGTCAAGTGTCGAATGTCGAAATGCGACGCACTAATTATCAACACAGCGATTCGGTTGTAAAATTGAGTTTTCGGTTTTGCTTAAACACCATTAAAACTAAAATTATCGGGGTCGACCCCTGATCTGGAATATGCGTGGACTTACTGGTGTATTTCTTTGAAGAGAAGGTAGCAGACCGGACAGCGTGATTCTCCATAATCCTCGACCTCGTCTTCTTCTTCGTAGGCGTCGTCGACTCTGCCACTGCGCTGATAGCCTGCCAAGAAATAAAACGTTTGATATTGTTTTACACAGTCAACTCTCGGTGAAAAGGCATTTACATAATTGACACCCACAAATTGTCTTGGTTTCGTTTTTGTGTGTACAATAATTCTCTGTGTGGAAAACTTATTTGTACAACAAGTAAGCTTTAAATTTAAAGTCATGCATGTTTTTATTCAAAATGAATTACTTGTGTTTAACATAGAAGGTATGTAATAAACACAATTTAAAATCTGATGGAAATACTATTATTAAAAATGGGATATCAATTCCGATGTAAATTTTGATTTTGTCCTGCTAAATTGCGGTCAATTTCGTAAATAAAATAAATATTATTTATTACCGTGATTTGGTAATTTAAATTTTGTATTCTATGCGTTTGGCTGCTCGATTGTTTAATTATAAATGAATACATGTGCATACAAGAGATGAAAGAAAATGCAGGGCTATAAAAAAATATTATTCATTTTATATTAGCCACATAATATAAACGAACAATCAATTTCGGCGATGAAAAATATCACAATCTGATGATATAAACGAAGGTGCGGTAAAAGTGCGTACAGTATTTATATTATTGAGAGGTTCTTTAGTAAGTTAAAATTCAATCAGACAATCCAGACTAAACGACCTTGCATGGCAGGTTATCGGACAAACGACAAGCTTCGAAAATGGATCTGAAAGACTAATTTATACAGTTGATTCGTTTGATTTAGACGTGGTACTCGAAACAAATGAAATAATTGATTTATATACCAACCTAGGTATGTAAAATAATGACAAAGATACAACAAGAAACGCAATAACGTTTTCACTTTCATCTATAATTATGATTCAAAATATGTACTCGTACATCGGTGGGTATTATTTTTTAATATTTCTACTGAAAGTATTGCTGTTATGTATACTCGACACCATAGCTTACTTTGTTTTATTCTTTATGACGTTCTATTTTCAAATGTCCTTCGTGCATTAGAATAAAACAATTGAAGTATGAAACTTCAGTAGAATAGAAAACAATTGCAACCTGTTACAATCTCACGATTTTCTTCTTGATTATTAAGATTGATTTATAAAGTGTAAAATTATGTTATCAGAATAAAGTTGAACCAACACATAAAAGTGTTTCAGCAAAAATTATAAACACAACATTGCCATTGAGCAATACAATTGCTGCTAAAAATTCACCCGACAGTAATAAAGCTCATATTATTTTGTTCCCAATTCTCCCGAGTCAGTAAACACTGAAGTTTATTTCAAATGGACTGAAACGTTTGCAAGATTGACAAGAGTTGATTGCTGTTAAATTTAGTAATATGTTAGTTTTCGATTGTGTCAATTTCAATACACACATGAAGTTGATTTTGTTGAATAAAAGTATTTAGTCTGTATTGCCCATATTCGTTCGTTCGTTGCTTTCTTCGGCGAAAGTTGGCAGTAATGGGTATCTATACCAACATATTAACTAGAATTATTTTTTATTAAAGGCGCAAATAAGATGTGGCATTATTTATTCCGCAATAAAAAACAAACCTCAAATGACAGTTGCAATTTCCGACTTATATATTGTCTACGACACCTTCAGTATGAACAGTAGTACATTTCGATAAGTTTACGGTAAATTGCATATTGTTACATATCATAAGTAGCGATCGATCGCTGATTTGAGTATTGCATGTAATTGCATAGGAGTATTAAACAAGTCACTTCTTTCTCAGAACACCGAGAATTACTCCGAAATTAAGCGAGACCCTTGCTAACGTATCGCCAGCCCACCGCTGTATATTGCTGTTGCATATGACTAAGTATATATGCTCTTCATCAGCGGTTCTGACGTGCGGCCACCAACAGCTTCATAGTAAATATTATATTCGATTAAATATAAACTTACAATTAAAGATATCGCGTAAAAAAGTAAGAAAAGCTGAAAATTGCACTTTAAATTCACGCCAAAAAGGATAAATTACTAATATTAACAATTAATTAGTCGATTTAACATGAAAAATACAATGAGAAACAGATAGATTATATGTAAACATGCATAACTGCACATTATTCGAGATTTTTAAAACGATTTCGCTCCGACCCGTTTGACAAAATGCTGTTTTTTTTGTACACACTTTTGATTATTATTATATTCGATTTGTAATGTTGATACGACGGTTAGTTATTAATCATTTCAACAACGGAATGACCTATTTATTTAGTAAATTTTATGCACATTCAGCTGTGTGTTTGGGCAAAATTTATGGTAAAAATATGCTATATAACGAATTAAATAAATGTATTTTAACAAGATTCAGAGCAGTCATCACATTACATGATTTTTGGATGTAAAAAAAAATCGCGTAAAAAAAGAACGGTGCCAAAGTCGCACAAAAAGAAGACTCGGGGTATCTTTATATGAAAACCAAAACTGCTTGTGCGCGCTGAATTATTTACCTGGCACGGATTTGTTAAACCGGAATGAATTTATTTAATGTCTGTTCGATCGCTCACCTTCGATGAATACACTCGACTCGTTAGTTTCTCATGTTTCAAAGTGAGTGGTTAAAAAAGTAGGCGATCGGTGCCTAATATTTAATTTAATTTGACGGCTAACTAAATATAATTCAAATTTACTATCCTTTGTTCATAAAGAATGACTTGGGTCTGGTGTGTTTGACCTGGTTATTATTTATTTATGGGTTTTTTTAAAAATCAAATTAAAGCAGTGTATGTTTTTGGTTTAATACAATAGAGCTAGGGTTAACTTGTCGTTTCGGAGGACAACATTCATGTCTGTTTGTAATTGGAAATAACAATCCACATACTTCAATCGAATATATACGGCTATCAACTGATCACTTTTAGGGTGTTCACTGTCAATACTTGGTGGAAAGGCATTATATTAATAAAAACACAACATTCCTTTGTACTTCATTCCACTTTATTTAATAGGTCAGGTCAGTTTAAAAACAGGAAACTATCACTTTATTAATGTAGCATTTGTCAAAAAATTTCAAAATTTTAATTATGTTTGTGATTACTTTCAATCGCCATTCTAAAATTAATAATCTGGGATGACTTTTTAATTATATGTTAGATGTGTTAAAACATTTTAATTTTGTGTTATTTTAGAATCACTTTTAATGTAATTGGTAATTTCTTTTCAATGCCAATTGTTGTTTTCAACTTTTCATGTGTGTATAAACAGCATTGTTGAATTATATTTCTTATCAGTTGACAATGCTCGCAATGAGCGAAACCGGTCCTGACCCATTAAATAAAGTGGAATGAAGTACAAAGGAATATTGTGTTTTTATTAATATCAACTGATCGTCAGATATTTCAGTTTTCTCCGAATATAGAAAGAAATTCATAATATTAAAAACAGCATACATTCCATCTAAGCCAGTGTGTATCTATGAGGAAAGCATTTATGAAGCGATGGGAGGATTGTGAATTGGGTCTCCTTCGATATCACCAACGCCCTGCTGTCGGTGAAGTAACAATATTTATATATTTGCAGTTCAATGAAAGGACTATAATAAATCTAAAAGGATATATCAGGACCATTCCTGAGCGAAACCGTGCAGAATTGCTACGGTAAAGGTCGTGAAATGAAAAAAAAAATGTGTTGAGTAAATAAAAAAGCAATTTTACAAGAATTTTGCACTGGACATCTGGAAGCGATACCATTCAAAACGTCGGCATCGTTATGCAATAGACAAAAAGTGACAAGGGTCTGTTTGGCAATTGAAAGGCCGACAGTCTTATGGTTTCATTATGCGATTTGGCCATCTGCAGAAATAGCAGTCAGGTACTGAGACGAATGATTCCCTCAACTTGACAACCTCCCTCTGCTTTAAGACGAGTGGTTATCGGGTCAACCCAACAATAATTGCGTATAATAGTTTTGACCTTTTTGCAAACATTAATACGTCTATTTGAGTATCTCGGTTTGTGTAAGACAAATATTTAGTTATAATATGATGAAAAGACTAAATTTACTACACACAAAATGAAGCGTGAAAATCTAGGAATATAATTTAAAAAAAAGCTTTCTTTGTTGACATAATAATTCAATCGGTTATTATAAAGGTATGATTTATGGTACGACTTATAGGTGCATATCTATATTCGCTTGTTTCATGTGCCGATTACTTAAAAGCAGCGGTTTTTAAACACAATGTGAGCAGGTTATGGAAATGTCACTTTGGACAAAATGAGTATTAAAAACATTCTTTATTGATCAAATCGCCGATTTATTATAATTATTACAATGTTAATGAAGTTCAAAAAACTACTGAAATTTTACTCAGTCGCTTGATGTAACAATCTCAGCCCAACAATATTTATCTTTATTTGTATTTTTTTTAAAAGTAAATCTTCATTTCTCTTCAACAAATTCAGGAACGACGTGCAGTCTAGATTTATAATAGATTGAACTGTTATCATTCCTGGCAATGTTTCAACCGCTAGTCTGGATTTTTTCAGGTATCTCCCGGGAAACACAATGACATTTATATCAAAAATTTTATATTGTCACGGGGAATACTTCGTTATTTTAACAAAGAGAATCAATTACATCTTCTGTCCGCCCTCTTTCTTTAAAAATATGATCGATTCTGTGGCTTCGAGTAAAATAAAAACACACCATTACGACATGAACAATCGACGACTCGAGAAATGAGGCGTCAGGTAGTCTGGCAAGAAGAAACAAGTTATCGCTTTCGTGTTTAACCGATGCCCGAACCCATTGTCTGCGAACTAAACTCATATTCTTTGTTTTCATAACACATATATTTTCTCTAATTTATAGGCATGTGAAAAATTAACGAATAAAGGTCGATGAAGTCAGTCATTACAGCAGTGGCGCACATAGAATTTTGCGAGAGAGGGCAAAATGCAGAGGCTTGGAGAGGACCGGAATTGCGAAAGATTTGCTCCGGGCAAATAGTATCAGGAATAATTAAATAGGCATGGATATATTTTTTTCAAACGGTTCCGGAACCCATTCTTTTCTTGCTTTTCTTCTTATCCATGTCATTTCTTAATGTGGGAATATCAACAGAACGTTTTTACGAGGACTGGTTGTTACTCGAGATTTCTTTTTGCTGGAGAGAGTAAAAAAGAAGGATAGAGTGTGGACTAAGCTCTCGCTCGGAAGGGAATTCATTAAGATATTACAAAAACCTAAGACTTTGAACGAAAAATCAATGTACTGGGACTCGAACCTGCGAGATCTGTCACGAAAGCCTCTACGTACTTGGAGTAAGCACTCATAAACGGGTTTTGAAGCAGTGGCGACCGGTCAATGTGGCATTGGATCAATGCACCCCTTGTATATGCAGGGGCGGTTATATTTCATGAAATAATATTCGGACATAACATTTATACCATCCACTCATTTTAAATTATTTATTGTCTAAAATAAAATGTTCTAAATATTTATTATAGACAATAAATACATGAAGAATTTAAAATGAGTGAATTGTATTTTTTTTTTTATTCGATAAACTTTTTTCCTTTCTGCATCACACCGAAGACGATATCTCCTCAATGATACAGTTAAGATACATGTTTTTAGACAATTTGATAGTGAACGGTCTAAATGTTATGTTTGAATATTATTTCATGAAATATAACCGCCCCTGCATGTACAAGGGGTGCATTGATCAGATGCCACATTGACCGGCCGCCACTGCTTTGAAGTATCTAAAAGTGACAGATTATAAAAAAAAGTCGAAGGTTTTCCAGTGAGACAGAAAGGAAACTACATGCAGAATGAGACTCCTGGTTTTGGTAATTCCACATAACATTCAAAAGGGACCAAAGATAAGGAAAAAAAGCTTATTGTTTCCATAAAAAAAAACAAAAATTTATATATATATACCATATACGTCTTCGCTATTTAAATCTTAATATAAATATTGCAGAGAAAACCATCTTCTGTTAATTAATAAAAATTGAAGGGAACACATTTGATGCGATATGACATGATAAAATTACAGCATATAAAAATTGAAAAAAAACGTAATAAAAATATGCTTTTGAAAATGTATGAATTTGCCCGTTCCACCAGTCTCCCTGGAACCTCCCTTTCGGTACGCCACTGGATTATGTGAATGCAAGATTTTGGGTGTTGACACAATCCAACGACACCGTCGAGCTAGCAACGCAGTGAATAATAATAGCTAATGGGTTGCCAGCATTCAGTCGATGATGCAAACTGACTGATTTTTTTTGCGGTAGAAATAATGACAGATTTATTTTTTAATCGAGAAATTGATTTCTGTTCCGAGGCATGGATGTTTATGGTGTCCAAAAAATCCCTTCCACTGATGAAATCCCGAACGCAGTAGAGAGGGCAGTAACCTTATCACTAATCTTTCTCTCGGTACTTTCTCAAACAAACAAAAAAGGATTATATAACGGTAGAAAAGCTTATATTGAGATAAACGTCATATGTCTATATCATAGGTTCCCAAAGTGGTCCGTGAGGACTGCCAGGGGGTCCCTGACAGGAATAAAAAAAATGGGGGTCCACGGACCGGAATCAACGGAATCAAATTTAATCAAAATAATGCGGGTTTAAATAGGTCAAAGTAAACTATCTCTTAAATTTATTATACAAAATAAATTTGCCAAATTTTACGTTTCACATCCACTATTAATTCTCTACCATCCTTCACGTTCATGCGCAAGTTTCTACTAGTTTCATACCATCAACGATTCAATGAATGAGCAGTTCTGGCTGCAGAAAGATATCCCTTTTGCTTATTCTGTATTGTGGGCTATCGCAAGAAAGTTTTTGATAGCATTTCCTCCTTCGTACCTCGTGGAGAGAGGTTTTAGTGCAGTTAATAATTTTGTTACGAAAAAAAGAAATCGGTTGCAAATCACTGAACGTGGAGGCTTACGACTGTACCTTACGAATTTGAACCCAAATATTGACCAATTGATATCGGAGCATCAGGTTCATCCCTCTCATTAACAGATTTTATTATTTTATGTAAGAATTTGATTGTGTTTTGATTTGTTCATTTTCATTGTGCTCATATTTGTATTTAAAAAAAATAGAAAACTTCACTATTATGCATCCTGGGGGAGGGGGTCCACGAAGGATAAAATACTGGGCTTAGGGGTTCACGGGAGAAATAAGTTTGGGAACCATTGATCTATATGATCCACACTGGTGGAGGACACGGTTGAAATAATGTGTGGGAGCAAAAAATATATTGATGTACTAGTTGCATTAGCGCTTGCGTGAGTTTAAACTAACTTAAGTTCACGAAGTTATAAAAATTGATTGTGACGTCTTGATTTTCCCCCACCCACCTACCTTAACCTACAAGTGTAGCGGGAGCGATAAACTGATCACTAATCCTGTCGTAGACCAATTCTTATATATATACGTACTCACTTTGTTGTTTGAGCAGCTGATTAACAGTTAAGCAGTTCTCGTAGAAACACTTGCGTTGAGATGAACTCTATTAGGCGTCCATATGATCCACCCACATTGGGCGGGGACATTGTAAAAAAAAAAACTGAGAAGAAATAAATAATACGAATCAGCGGACAGGATAATTAAAAATAATAAATCTTCAACCTAAGTCAAGAAGAATTTCCTTGCAATTTTTAAAAATAACGATGTGAAATACACTCTGCAATAAGATTGTGAAACCGTAGCAGGCGGCCGTGGGTGCAACTATGAGTACACCGCGGAGTAAAAAAGGTCGCTGAGAATAGAAGAAAAAAAAGAATCATTAAGTAGTAAGATAGAGTAATAATACTAAAAAATAAATATGTCTAATTTTCTGGGTCTATTTATTAGGGTGAACAATAAAACACGATAGTTTTGATATTGACTGTTTTTTTCTTAATTAATTAAGAAAGGTCGAGCAACTGGTTAACAATCAGTTTTCAAAGAAAAACTTCCGTTGAGATACCTCCATTACGCTGTCTTCCGTATAAAAACTACAGCCGATTATAGAATTTGTATGCATGAAAAAAATGGTGTTTGGTTAAATAGGTGTGACGGAAAATGCTTACATGAATGTCGGGGCTTCAATTTATTCAATAAATATTATTAATTAAAAGTGTTTTATATCAAATAATATCAACGAAATTTGTGGGTGACATTTTTGTTAATTATTTTGGTTTATCCGCGTTCTAAAAAAATGTCACTTATTCCATGTTCCAGTTTTTGGTGACTTCACGAATAAATTTGACCAAATAATTGACACGAAAAGATTTTTGCGATAAAGGTGAGTTCAGACTCTTTCGACATTTGTGTGAGCTTAGTTTGTAAAGTTTTTCGCCGTAATAATCCATGACGAGCTATACTCTATAATTACCCAAATAACTTTTCTTATTTTAGTTATTTGTATCTTGTATTAAATGCAGTTAAATACAGTCGAGCTCGGTTAATACGAGGAAGATGGGACCGAATGAATTCGCTCGATATAAGCAATATATATAAGCTCGTAATATCAGAGAATAGGTAATTTATAGCGGTCAAAAAACACAAAAAGTCACAATTCAAACAAACATACACAATAAGAATTTAGTAACACACAAATTACATTATTCCGTCAATCCACTATTCGTCTTTAAATTGTTGACGACATTTTTTCTCGGCATACACGAGAATGTCGTTATAAAAGTGGAGTGAAAACCATCGTGGTCGTAATAACCGAGTTCAACTGTATTTAAAAACTACTTTTATATGCACGCGCCCGCCGGACATCCTTTTTACTCGTCAGCTGATTCTATTGCAGTATTATTTATTTGTTTAACCCTTTTAATACCCTCGAGCCGATATATCGGCTTTCATATAATCGCCAAAAATACCCTGAGCCGATATATCGGCTTTTCTAAATCTATATATATAAAACAAAGTCGGGTTATTTACACCACGTATATCTCGAGAATTACTCCAAGGATTTCAATGATATTTGATTTATAAAATTCTTATTTACCTAGAATAGCAGAATAAGCATTAAAACATCGTAAAAATATCACGGAAAAGAAATTATAAAGAAAATTAATATCTTCATACAGAATAAGATTTTTGAATGACGAACAGCAACAAATGCTAAAATGTCGTAAGCTGGTTTCAGAAAAATCCACCAGATCGCACTGTTTTCTATATTTGTTTGTTTTTGCTTCTTTTGCATACGATTGGCTTATAAATAATTTTAAATTTAGAATATGGATTAGAATAAAAGAAATCGATGATATGAAATGAAAACGAAAGAAAATCGGATAATATTGAAATAAGGTTATGTTTATAATTAGGTATGATAAATTTTTGACAACAATATTTTGCACAAACGTTGCTTTGCTCTGAGATGACACTTTATTACACTTGGAACGCTATATCGAAGAAATTTTAACGTCAAAAGCAAAGCGATGCGGTTTCTGATCACCCGAATGCTCTTGGTCGCATTTACACAGTTCATCCGAAAAATGACGAATGTTTCTACTTGCATGTCAAGAGCTCAATTTGCTTGAAAATTATACTTATTGGGACATGCCAATCACTGAAGAAATTGTTTCTGAATCTCCATGTCAGATACGCACATTATTTTCTATCATTATTTTGACATGCTTCACATCTAACCCATGTGAGCTGTGGAACAAGTTCAAGGATGACATGTCGGAAGTCATTTTACATCGAATTCGTGTCAGTTCAAGGAATCCCGATCTCGAGGTGAATGAAGAGATAAATAACCAGGCTTTGATTTAGATCGAAGACATGTGTTACCTCATGTGAGGCATTTTGTTAATCAAGTTAGGAATGCCAACTTTAAACTAAATCGAAACTAAATCTTCAATATCCATTTAAAAAAAAAACTTTTAGGAATTTATGTCTCATGTTCATCACCGTCGCTAAAATATATACTGAAATGTGAAAAGACGAATGAAAGTACATAAAATCAGAAGGTATGTAAAAAAAAATCAGTATACTTTTCATGTATATTATATTGTTATAGAATACTATCAAATCATTATTTTATTTTTGATCCCCATATACAGTCAATCCTGTTTTTATGTGGTTTTTTTATGCGATTTCGAAGTAATGCGGTTTTTTAGAAATGCATTTTTTTAGATGTACCATATTTTACGATATAACTTGGCGAAGAAAGATTTGATACCTTTAGCGAAAATTATATCGACGAATTACTTACAGATAAAGCTATAAGTGACGAAGATGTTCATAATTTAAATTTAATTATTGACAAAAAACCAGAAAACAATGACAAACTGAAAGAAATTCCAGTTTCTTCACTGCAAAAATAATTGAAGAAGGTATCCAACTTTTCAGTAAATTAGAAGATCATTTCTTTCTAAATGATTCAAATTCTGATCGCGCATTCAAGTTTCAACGATAACTTTAAAATATATATATATATGGGTGTAACAAACTGCATAACCAATTAATTATCGAAAAAGAAAATCTGAACAAACTCTGATCACTAATTTCATTGTTAGAAAACAGCCATAGTTTTATGAAATCGATGCGCATACTATTTCTTCCGAAAAAGAGTGATTTAGAACCACATGCTTTAAAACACACATAGAATTTTCATACAGTGATTATTTTTTAATATTTTTACGCCGTGGTTTTCCCCTTATTTTCATATACTTTGCGATTTAGTGTATATTTTAACTCGCTGTTTCAAAGTTATGCGGATTTTACAATTTAAGTAACGCACCCCAATTTTTGTATGGAAGTCAAGTTTTTTTATGCGATTTTTTTTGTTGCGATATTTCGTGGAACGCATCTACCGCATAAAAACAGGATTGAATGTATAACTGTTGGTATGTGTGGAACATTAAACAAAAAAAAATATTTTTTTTTCTAATGAAAGATAATCTCATAAATATAATATTGAAGACTTAGAAAATGTTGCGTTCTTTGTTATAATGAGAATTTATATCATTTGGTAATATAAAAAATATGAAAATTTAGAATGAACTTTCGTAAAATTATAAAAAAGTATTATTTGAATAATTTTGAAAAGATCCCTGTCATTATGTTGGTGACATGCATAGAGAACAAATTTATCCTACCTAAATTTAATAGTCTTTGTTTGACAGTTACTGTCAAACAAAAGTAGTCGTTTGTCAACATTGTGAAGATGTAATTTTATTATTTAAAATACAGTGAAATAAAGAGGTATTAGCTATGCCAAGTATTTCTAAACCAATCAGTAAGAGTGCTCGGAATGGTTTTCTAAGAGTCTTTCAGTTCTGTGAACATGAAAAATCTGAAAAAAAAACAATAATTCCCTTCGGGTCGACATTTCGAATCATTTCGAACTGTCAATGGCGTCGTATTCCAAACGATTGGAGCCGCGTGTCAATAGCTCAATTTGCTTGAAAACTAAACTCATTGGGACATGACAATCGCTGAAGCAAGTGTTTCTGCGTCACCCAGTCAGATACGCACATTATTTGCTATCATTTTTTTGACACGCTGCCCCTCGAATCCACGTGAATTGTGGAACAAATACAAGGATGACATGTCCGTAGACACTTTACACCAAATTCGAGTAAGTTAAGGTAATCCCGATCTCGAGGTGAATGAGGAGATACATAACCAGGCGTTGCTTTTGATCGAAGATATGTGTTACCTCATGCGCTGCATGATGCGTCGCCAGATCGAGGAATGAACGACGCTTTCAATCGAGAATCGGAACGTAAACGTGAATATGATCGAGATGCATTGAACCAATCACTTCGAACGAATGTACCACTGTTGAACCCCCAACAGAAAGTGTACGATACTTTAATGAAGGCAATTGATGAGGGAAATGGTGGCTTATTTTTCCTCCGCATTGGAAGCACTCAACCGAACTATGAAAGATCAGCGCAATGACTCAAATGTTTTGGAGGCGCAATGATTCTACTATCTGGCGATTTTCGCCAAACACTACCAGTTATTCCAAGATCGACCGCTGCCGATGAAATAAACGCTTGACTTAAAACATCGACTCTGTGGCGCTATGTTAAGAAACTTCAGCTAACGACAAACATGCGAGTCGCATTTCTAAACGACCATCTGCCGCAGATTTCTCCAAGCATTTGCTGACTATCTGTAACGGCCGTGTTCCTGTCGACGAATCGAAAGGATTGATTTCGTTTTTGCCGAATTTTTGAAATTTCGTCTCATCATTGCTAATCACAAACATCATAATTGGTTGAGTGAACGAGCAATTCTTGCAGCAAATAACAAAGATGTGGATCATTTCAACTTCACAATTCAAAATCAAATCGTTGGTCCACTGCATTCCTTTAAATCTATCGACTGTGCCACGTGAATAACATCATTTCAATGTAATTAAAATACTTTTCATTTTTAATTTTGCACATTTATTGAACTTAATTCATTTTGAGTATTCATTCAAACTGAATTTAACTCATCCAATAAATTAACACATTATTTATTGATTCTGAGGCGGTACGAAGTTCGTCGGGCCAGCTAGTTGAAGATACATTTATATGTACGTAACATAATTTAAGTTAAATTGAGAAGTTGCATAACATAGGAAACTTAACATTTGACATCCGAGCCACTTACAGGTCCGAAGATATATAATACAGCCCCACAAAGCGTTGTTTTTTCCATAAAAAAAGTTGAAATCTAATGTATTTTATTTTTTAAGCGTAATTTTTGTTCCAAGATGTAATGATGCAGATAAAAAAAAACTAAATAAAAACTATTGTAACCCCCCTTCTCAGTAAAACAGTAATTATAGAATAATAATATATGTAATGCAAAAGTTATTACGGATTTTTTTTATTCCTTTGATGGAGTATCCTTTCCCAAACTCACTGTATGTTTTCTAAATACAATACGTCGGGGATGTAAATAAATCTGTAATGTTATTTCTCCATAAAGTATAAAATATTTTACCAAAATATCTTTATTTTTAATACTTTTTCATGAATTTAAAAAAACACTTAAAAACAGATATTTCTCAGGGTATTTTTGGCAAACCTGTGCAAAATTATAGGGTATTAAAAGGGTTAAATATTGTATTCAGTACACTATTTTGTTTGCAAGCCCTGATTGCGGTGGCAACCCTGATTTGCGTGTTTCTTTTACATTATGTGATAGTTGTGTTTGCGGAAGCGCTCGCAACGTATAGAAACCCGACAATTTCCGAACGCCCGACTTCGGAAGTGTTCGGAAATGTTCGGCTATCAGGCGACCGGCGCGTGTCACACACACACACATACCTACTGTGAATTGAAAGAAAAATAGAATCCGTTGGTATCAAAAGTAGAAATGTTTGATACATCTCACATGGGACAAATTTACTTTTGATACTACACGACTCAATATAGGTTTGGATCGACCGAACATCATGCCCATAAAAGGTAAACGTAGCACGTATTGGTATAGTGTTAACCGGACTTGATGGAACATGATTGAACAAAATATGATAAATCAAAAAGACAAATTATTATGCATTCACTGCACGTTGGTTATGCTTTGAATAAACTTTTTTTAATTATTTAAATATGTATGTTAAAAGCGGGCATCGTTTTGAGATATCGCGCATAATTTGTCTATTCCATCAGATCATCTTTAGTCAGCCAAGCATGCAATGTCAGTGGACTGTTGTGGTTTGAATAAATATCATTAAATATGTTTTTGTAAATGTTTCGTGCCGCTCATTTTGACTCCGAATGAAAACACCGCGACTCCACAGCCCTGATTTAAATACCGACATAATATGAATTTATGTATATTTTTTGAATAATATTTTGCAGTGATTCAATTTGAACATAAAGTTATTAAATCGAATATAAATTGATGTTCAATAGATAACCGGATACGAGAAAAACACTATTTTTAACATGTTCTGCTTAGGCATGGAACCGTAAGTACTAGGGCAGCCGATCCCGGGATTCACGAGTGTTCACAGATCCCGGGAAATAAAGTCTTACATTGTGAGATTTAGTAAAATAGTAAGAAGGAATCCAGGAATTAACGGATTAACCAAGATTAAAAAGTGTGCGACCTTTTTTTTTTAGCCACAAACCGCCACTTCTTATTTCGTGATTTACTGTACTGATATGCGCGGTAGACTATGTAATTTCCTGCTCAATTTAGACAATCTATACACCCCACGTTTACATTCTTCGAAAAACGCAAACGACAGCCTGTTCTCATTCGATGCGCATTCACGAATCATTGTGTTCGTTACACCTGCCTTATACGTGAACACCAATCGGTACGCTGACACTACACTTAATCGACTCCCCGCGTCGCCGCAAACGAGCCCGAGAATGATGGACGGTATCACAAACAAATTAAATTGAAAAAAAAAGATAATAAATTATTAAAAACAAAATAATAATAGAAAATGCTGATTAATATATGTATTTTTTGAAAACATCGCTTATTTTACGTCTGCTACGATATCATTTGATTAATTTTCATTTGATAACGTTATTAACGAAACAACAGTGGGAAGAAACATAAATTTATTTAATAAAATATGTCAATCGAAAAAACACACGACCCCTCACTGGCCGACTACCGTAACGGTCACCCTACGTCGTGAGAAAATCCACTCCTTCGAGAAATGGTCCGTTTAAAAATTAGGGATTATGTTTATCATATTGGACAATATTATAGAAAGAAATAGGTAAATAATTTATGTACGTGTATAACAAATTCAGGAAAAAATCAAAACTGATTAGATAATTAAATGAATATTCGTGGAGGTATTGTCAGATTTCGAAAACAGACCGAAACTAAAACAATAGATTCATTCGTCCAAAATGTGAATAAAGTAACGTGACCAGGCGTCCCCCGCAAAGTGTACCACATTTGTACTGTTGTAAATAAACATTTGCAATATTTTTACAGGAGAACACATATGATGTTTGAGATATACAGAATTGATCGATATGGGTATATAAACAGAAAAAAGCCATAGAGATCATCCTAATTATTGCGGATTTCATTACAGAAATGGAAGATTTATACTTCGTTTTGATACGCAAAAACAATGCGAATATTTTTTACAATTAATGCATCCAATTATAAGCTAAGAGGCAGACTATTGGACATGGCTGACTATAGGAACAGACGATTTATTTAAAGTAAGTTTTTATAATTTATGAAATATAAAAAAAAATCTGAATCGTAATATTTATAAATAATAAATAAATTAAATTTAAGATTTACTATATTGTTACCCCTCAGTCCTGTTCTAGTCCTGTTCTAGTCCTATCCTTCTATCCTTACTCTCTTCGAAAAGAAGAAGTTGAGCAACTGAATTACAATCAGCTATCGAAACAAATTTATAATATAATAAATTTATGATTTGTTAACCACTACCACCTAGCTCTAGCCTTATATCCCTACTCTCTTCGAAAAAGAGAGGTTTAGTTACAGGGCTACAAACAGTTCTCGTAGAAAAAACATACAAATTCACAAATACATTACGGTTTCTTAAAATAATAATACATCAATGAAAGGTTTACCAATTCATCTCAAACAATTTTATTAAGACGTTTTACGGTTTCTGTGCATTCAAAATTTGATTATGGCTAATTTTTAAAATCGGAATATCGTTATGTTTGCATTTTCAAAACCGATATTTCGGTATTGGAAAAATCCAATCCGTAAAAAGGGCCTCCAAATTGTGTTGCGCCTGGGGCCTCCCAAGTGCTTAATCCGCCACTGTCCATATGCAAATTATGAAATATGCACAACCCTGAAGTGCGCAGTAACTGATAAACTGGTTTTTTATTGAATTAGCCTAATGTTAATTCAATATTTTTTTCAGGAAAAGCCTTTTTAGGTCCCTTTTCCTGGTTGCAATTTTCACAAGCCTATCTTTTTTTAAACTTAAAAGCTAAATTTAGATACTAATTCGTCATTTGCTGCTTGCATCCTTTAGATTGCTCAAGTTGGATACATTGTGATTATCAAAAAAAACCTGTTTTGAAAAAACTGTGGTTTACGTCCTTTCCCCAAAAAAAATGTACTCATTAAAACTTTTGCAACTAAGTAATATTAATCTTGTGAGAATAGTCCAATAGAAAGAAGAATCCCCAACCTTATTTTTTAAAAATTGTAATGTATAAAGAAAAATCTTACAATAGAGTTAATCAGAATATGTTTTTAAAAGAGGCGAAAGACAAGTCACGACTCGGAAGTTTATTATCAGATGGTTATATCTAAACATATATAGTTTAAGGTTCACTAAGGCAGCGTTTCCCAAATGATGGGTCGCGACGCCAATTCCCTAATATAAAACAAGAAACAGCAGCACTCCTCTTATTAATAAATTATTGGTGCATTTGATTTCTTTATAGGTTTATAAAAATAAATTATTTTGTATTATAACATATAAAGCCTGTATGAACATAAATACACTGTTTTATTTTAACTATAGGCCGGTAGTATAGGCTATAACAAATTAAGTGGGCCACGAAGAAGAAATATTAAAATAACCGGGTCGCGGGGAAAAGAGTTTGGGAAACGCTGCACTAAAGTATAACTATAACAGGTGCTTTTAAAATTATAATTTCATTTGTAGATAAACCTAACTGTATCTTTTAAAGGGCTTATATGTACGAGATATAACTTTTATGTCACTGACAAATATGATTACGGCATTGTCAAAACTTAGCTTGACTCAAAATACGCAATTGTTTAGTAAAACCGTATCTCCCTGAACTAGTGGAATATCAAAATTACCGCGGAATCCATCAAAAATTTCCGTCCAGTCAAGATGGGTTAATGCAAGGCTTAATATTGTTATGGTTTCGAATTATCTTATTTAAATAATAACCGCGAAACCAGTGATACCACACCACAAGTGGGCTCAACAGGACAGGGCGCGGAAGAATGTCGTGGAAGAGAGAAGATCACTGAGTAATGTATGTCATTATGCCAATGATCATCCATCTTTCCTGGGGCGTCATGATTCATGACACGCCATGTCGATGATCCGGGAAGACGCTGCATATAAATTGCGTAGATTTTCGCGGCCAGTTAATCATCTTCAAAGCGCCCAGTGCGCCTGCGCATGTGATCCGTTCATTCGATAGATTGATTACAGTACCAGTAGTGTCGAGGAAACAGAAAAAGAAAACAATCCCACATAACTTGAATTCCGCGAATTGTTGCGCTCCAAAACAGCTTAAAAATCAAAAATATATAATAAGACAACATTTTACAAATTAATAAATATACTTCGTAGATACTTTGGATCTTGAAAGTAAGATCTTAAGTGCCATTACAGTTAAACTGTAACATTTTAAATTTAAATTTAAGACTTTAGACGTGGGGGTTTGTAATATTAACTTTCCTCAAGTTAATCTCAAGTGACTTTCAAAAAAAATCTCGTATGATTTTACTTTAAAATATTTAACGTATTGGAATTATTTAGCTGTAGGTAGTTGCAAATATTTTTTAAATTGAAAATAAAAATAAACAGTGCAAATTTTTCACTTATTTTAAACTTTTAGGGTGTTCACTGTCAATACTTGGTGGTAAGGCATTATATTAATAAACTGATTGTCGGTTGACAATGCTCGCAATGAGCGAAACCGGTCCTGACCTATTAAATAAAGTGGAATGAAGTACAAAGGAATATTTTGTTTTTATTAACTCATTTTAAACAGTCATTAATTACTGCATAAAGCAAAATTCAATATATTTGAACGTATTGAAAGTGTGACACTTAATTTTTTCAATTTGTTTATTAATCTACACGAGAAGAAGCATGACAGTGCGTTATTTAAAGTTACATTACTCTAAGCAGGGGTGGGCTGAAGAGGGTTCGGAAGGGCTCGTGCGACCCCCTTGTCTAATTTGTCATAGGCCGGCAAGCCCCTTGTTAAATTAAAAAAAAACAAAATACTAATGAAATTATTATCTATTTGAGGCATCGACGTAAATTTATTGTAAAAAAATAAGTACAGACATATTCCAAGTATATTTAAATTTGTTACTGCATATTTTTTGTAAAAAAGAAAAATTTTCAGTTGGAATTTGGTATTTTTTTTTTAAATGAGGACGGTATACGACTGCTTTAAATTAATTGTATATAAACGGTCACCATCACCAATATTATATTAAATTTTTAAAAAATCTGAACTGCGAGATAGGGCAGTATTAAACTGCGAGTGCGTCAATTTTATTTATGATGTCTCCAGCTGCATCATATTATGTTGACCGCCTTTTAATACAAATAAATGTGTACGCCTTAACATATCAAGTTATGAAGAAAATACTTGATTCCACTTCCTTAAATCCTTATACAGTCTTTTTCTCATATTAATTTAACCTAGATGTGCCACTGTTGATTTGATTAGAAACATAATGGGTCGTTAACACAACGTCAGTAGAGAAGATAGTACAGCCAGGTAATGAGATAGCCAATTGTGTACTGCAGTGTTTCCCTAATTGTTGGCATATATGTACCCCTTATATAATTTTCGTACCCCTCGTCAAAAAAAATGCATATACATCAATAGCAATCAAAATATATAAGCTGCTTGTTGCACCAGCCAAATTCCGGTGCAGCGCGTACCCCTATCAAACTATTCCCATCCCCCAGAGGGTACGCGCACCATACTTTAGGAAACACTAGTGTAGACTGTAAAGGGCCAACTAGCAAGACAGTAAGATGAACGAGGCCCAACCTTAAGAGCCTATAGTATTGAGCACACATCACGTCCTCATTAGTCCACTAGAAGCATTCGAAGCAGAAAGACAGATTAAAAATTTCAACATTTATGAAAATTGATTCATAGATATTATATATTCATAGATTCATATATTCGTCGATTTAAATATTGGATTATTTTTACGAAAAATGCCATGTAATTACAAACTGTTTGAATGGACACTATCAATTTCGCACATATTTTTAATATCCACTTTCCATAATTAATTATACAAACGCTTTACACAAATCCGTGTAAATATTGTTGGATATACAGTCAATCCTGTTTTTATGCGGTAGATGCGTTCCACGAAATATCGCATAAAAAAAGATTTGACTTCCATACAAAAAGTGGGAATGCGTTCCATGAATTTTAAAATCCGCATAACTTTGAAACAGCGGGTTAAAATATACCCTAAATCGCATAAAAAGTATATGAAAATCAGGGGAAAAACACGGCGTAAAAATAATCAAAAATAGTATTTATTAAAAAATTAAATGTATTGGTTTCACTTTAGAAACATTTTATGTAAAATTATCGTCATTATATGAAGATGCTAAGTGCGTTTTGCATGTGGTTCGAAATCACTCTTTTTCGGAAGAAATAGTAATAACAATGAAATTAGTGATCAAAGTTTGTTCAGACTTTCTTTTTCGATAATTTTAATTGCTTAATAGCAGATGCAACATGATTTTAACAGTCCAAAATCGTATTTTTTTCCAAATGCCAGTTGTGCTTATGATTCATTTTCTATTCGTGATACGTTCTCTAGATGTAATATTTAACATTTTTATATATCGTAAAATATAGTACATTTAAAAAAAAAAATGCATTTTTAAAAATCCGCATAACTTCAAAATCGCATAAAAAGAGGATTGACTCTATTTATATGTGACAGAAAAAAATAAATGCATCCATCCTAGTTTCGATTATTTTTTAGCTACCTTAATAATTGTCTAAATCTCTTTCAATTATTTTTTAGGACAGATAATTATGAACAAAGTTACCAAAGACAAGTACTCCTGGATGAAAGAAATAATATTAGAAAAATGTTTGTTTATATGCGAAATTTTAAAATGGTGTTTGCTCGTACACAAGAGAGTACTTAAATTTATATTATACAACAAAATATGAGATGTGTGATAAGTGTTTTACTTACACATATTGATTTTCCACAAAGAAGTCGTATATGAACCCTCTTCCCTCTTTTGCTTTTGCTATGTTAAAAAATATCATTTTTCATTACGATTAAGTCTGGTTTAGATATATGTACGTTTATTTCAACGTAAAGTGGTGGAACGACGTTCCGGCACCTTTTTATTTTCCGTAATCTTTTATTTTTATTTTGCTTTAAAACTGCCTGTTTGTTCCTATTTTAGGTCCATTTTTAATGTAATGTGTAAAAAATACCGAGTCCATAGACTTGCTCTGTGACCAGACCCAGGGGTCTAATGTTTCATAAATTGATTTTTGTTTTTGCAAAATTCTCTTATTTACAAAACTTTTACAGTCTGGTTCATAGAGCAGTGGCCAACGTGGTTGGCTTTTATGATGGATCTCACTGCTTCAAATCACAGTACGAACCGGAACGAGTGCGATTAGTTAACCACTAGTCTTGTCTTAACCCTATCCTTCTATCTTTACTCTCTCTGGGAAAAAAATAGAGGTTTCGAAACTGAGTAACAAGCAGTTCTCGTAAAATAAACTTTTGTTGATACCTCCATTAGAAAGTCATATGCGTCACATTATGATCAAACACAGATTTTCTTAAATCTTGACAAGCAGTGAGTTCCGATACCTTCTTTTCAAATGAAGCACGACGTGTAGTTATTTGATTAATATTAACCGCTTCAATACCGTAAGGCCACTGGTGGCCGCTACATACGAACGGCGTGAATACCGTAAGGCCACTGAAGACCACGAATGTAACTTTAAAATATTATACTGTATATATCATTTTATAAGTAAACTTTTAATATTCATAAATTCAGTCCTATTTTTTAAAACTATTCAGAAATTATTAAAAACATGCGGTAGGTATGTGCGTGAATGTCTTAAAACATCGCGGTACTGAAAAGGTTAATAATAATGAAATAAATGCGCAAGATGCGCGTTGCACGTATGGCTCCAATGAATGGCCGAACGCAGCAATTGCATTGCACCCGAGGAAAGTTTCTGTATTGAAAGGCGTCACATCTAAATTGGTCGTCGAGTGCTATAATTTAAAGTAGTTGCCTTGCTGTCACCTACATACCCTAAGTATCAATAGTCCAATCGTTATCGATCATTATTTAATTTTGAGTACATATTATTAGCAAACGCCGCACTATTACAATTGGATGCCTAATAATTCACAATACGTAGTCGTTTTATCAATCAGAAATATGTTTCATAGTAAAATTATTATACGTGTTTAAGTGAAACATTCTCAGAACACTGAATTTGATTGAGATTATCTGCTGTTAATTTTACAGTAATACTATTTATTACCAAATGATATAAATTGCGTATACTTTCAAAGTAAATAATACTGAATGTGTTTTAAAAAATATATCGACTGTGGAAAGGAAAAAGGACGTAACTCTCAGTTTTTCCAAAACAGCTTTTTTTATAATCACAATGTATACAACTCAACACACGTTCTATCAAAAGAATGGAAGCTGAAAATGCCGAATTAGTATCTAAAATTAGCTTTTATGTTTGAAAGAAGATAGGCTTGTGAAAATTGCAACCAGGAAAAAAGACCTAAAAAGGCTTTTCCTGAAAAACATATTAAATTAACATTAGGCTAATTCGATAAAAAAAAACAGTTTACTTCAAAGTTGTGTATATTTCATAATTTGCTTTTAGCCTAAAATCATCAAAATACGTTTTTTGTGTCTCCTGTAACGTCATTTATGTGTGGGTTACGTCATTTTTCCTTTCCATAGTCTTCATACTTACTTCAACAACCAACTATGCCATTATTATAATTAGTAATGGTGCCAGGGCCGGCGCCACCATACAGGTGAAATTGGCAACCGCCTAGGGCGCAAACCATTGAGGGCGCATAAATGGAGTATTCAAACTATTTTTATATACTCTAATAATAATAAATAACAGTACGTTTTATTTTATTTTGTTCGTTATGATTATTTATGTATTGTATTCTATGTGATTCGAAAATGAGATGTTGAGCGACTGAGTAATAGTTCACGTAGAAACACTTCTGTTGAGGTACCTCCACTAGGAGGCCATAGGCTCCACATTGGGAGCGGACATGGGTAAATAAAAATAAAAATTTCTAAAGATCTCAAATTTTTTTGTTTCATTATTTAGACAAAAAAAACTATTTGTTTAAGGGGGCGCGCCAATAATCGTTGCCTAGAGCGCCAAATAACCTCGCGCCGGCACTGAGTGTACTCTTCATAATACGTGTTAGAGCATGAACCACAAAAGTCCATTCATTTTTTAATTCATAATAAAATAGTATTTTTATTTTTACTGTTGCAAAAATAAAATAATTAATTCCAAATTCCGTTTATAGGCCTTCGTTTCTATAGTTGATATGTGAGTAATGAATTTTCGAAAATTCAGCCCACCATAAAATCGCTTTCTTGAACATAAGTATAAGTGTAACCGCTTTGGTTCATCCTTTTGCTTACAAATATATTTTGGTAGTTCCAAGAATTAGGCTATAATAAAACTAAAAGAAATATAAGAAACCTTTTCTTGAAAAAACTAGCAGAATTATTACGGTAAAGGTCGTAAAATGAAAAAGTATGCACAAATAAGAAAGTCGGTTCCATCCAAAACCATCTGTTAACAATATAACAATATAAAATATCCAAGATCGGTATTTTTAATCATTGTCGGACAATAGACAATAAACAGCTAGGGTATATATTTATTATGAAGCCGAAGTAAATGTATTTTTTAAAAAAAATGCAGGGACAACAGTCTTCTGTTTCGTATTACAATTTAACAGAAATTGCAGTTAGGTGCTGATTTGATAGAGACGAATGATTTTCTTAACTTAACAAGGGGGTCGGGCGAGCCCCCTCCAGCCCATCCCTGCCCGGCATGCGTTGCAATCAGAGATAACTATTTGCAATGCCATCAATTTCTGACATTACCTATGACTAGGGAATCCAATCCCGGGATCCCGTCTATTGTTCGATACATTTCAATCCCGGGATTAGAATATATGATCCCGAAATCTCGGGATTGGTTTACTTATCAAACAGAAACGTGTTGGTTTTCAAGTCGAACGGATGTTCACGCACATAATATACAAAGCCCATTTTAAATCCTTTGCGATAACAATTACCGCTAAAGAAAAAGTAATTTGAAACGAAGCATACTTTAGTAAATTATATTTGAATCAGGGATGGGCTGGAGGGGGCTCGCGCGAGCCCCTTGTTAAATTTTGGACCGGCCGGCGAGCCCCTTGTTACGTTGAAAAATCAATCATCTCAGATAACATCAATACATAAATGTTATTTCTGTAGACGGTTAAATTGCATTATAAAACATAAGACTCTGTTGACCCTTCAATTTGTTCAAAAGGGACCTTTTTTTTGAGCCGGTTTTTTGACTATTGTCTAACAATGCCGATGCTTGATATTTTATTGCTCAGATGTCCAGACGTCACATATTTATGAGCCTACTTTCAAATTTACTTAACACGTGTACATTTTTTTCATTTCACGACCTTCGCCGTAATCGTTATTCTGCACTTTTTTGCTTTTGCAAGGACAGAGTCCTAACATTTCTTTTAAGATTTTTTTATGATCTTTTTCTTGGAACTTGGAACGAGGTATAACGTTAGTGAAGAAAATAATTACGATTAAAGAAGCAAACATTCAATCAAGCATGTGTTATGTTTAATGATGATTAAAATAAATTTTAAGGTGTTCACTGTCAATCCGTAGTGTAAAAGCAGGCATGCACAACCTTTTTTATCGAACAGCAAAAAAACAAATTATGGTAGCTAAGGTTTGTAAAGTAAAAATGATATTTAAAGTAAGCTCTTTTTACACGCGGATACGTTTCATGTAAAATAGCCGTGTATTTAGTTTAGTGATGCACAAGCCGCGGGCCGCATGCGGCTTAAAATAACATTTTTTTTAGCCCAAAATAACAAGTTCTTCTACCAATTTTTTTAGCGAATACTATAAAAATCTGTGTTTGATACATGAACAAATTACGCAGAAGCAAAGGTATATAATCTGGATTATCACCGATAGAAAACATAATCCTATGCATTATGATATTCGTGACCGAAATTCATCTTTTCACAATGAGTCACAGAATGTATCTCTCGTCTAGTGTAATACATAATTATTTTTCAACACTTTTATCTTCTGCGGCCCGCGAAAAAATAGAAAATTATTAAATTGGGTCCTTCTTTCAAAAACCTTGTGCACCACTGATATAAATACGTGAAAGATAGTTTCTATTACATTCGGCCGTGTTATTTTGAAACCGTGCAAAAGAGGATTCTTAATTAAAAAATTGATGGGACTTTTACCTTTGTAAAATCTTAACTAATTATTTATAATCCGCAAAATCAGTAATAGCCTATTTCTATCTTAATTAGCGTATTTCTATGAACCGATTTTGCATTGTCAACCAAAAAGCTTGCTCACATATGTATGTATATTAGAGGTCTGCGCGGGCCCGGGCCCTTACGAGCAATCGGGATTCGGGCTAGGGCCGGGCCCGGGTAACGAATTTATTTCTTTAGAAAAATATTTCAGACTATGTTCGTATCATAAGTCAACCATGATAATTTTGATTATTACCATTTCTATAGAGAATTGTAAATTGTTGTAAATTTGTAAAAAACTTTTTTTTCGGGCTGAGGAGTATAAATCTGGGCTTCGGGTCGGGTTCGGGTAACAAGTGTGGTATTAGACTCAGGCCTGAGCCTTTCGGGCTCGGAACGGGTAATTTTGTTAAATTTCGACCCGTGCAGAACTCTAATGTATATATATAAATCAAATAAATTACTTAAAAAATATGTACTATATTTTAATTCAAAAATGGAACATCCGTGGGCCACAAAAAAACAAGCGGGTCGCATGTCACGGGATTTGCATCATTCCTAATTTAAAGGTATTATGGCCGAGATTAAGCGAGCCCCTTGTTAGAATATTGGCAGCCCACCGCTGATTTGAATGCATTTGAAGATAACAAAAATGATATTTATTGTTAAGCATCACATTGCAATATTTTTTCTTATCAATATCTTAATGAATATTATCAGATATATTCAATGACTGTGTTTATTTTTCGTGACTTATTGTTCTATTTTTATATGTACATTAGTTTTGCAATACAACACATCTCAACTAAAGTTTATTTCAGTAAGTTTCTATATGAAAAATATCAGTGGCGTGCCAAGAGGGGAGGAGAACAATAACTTTAATTTCTTCATTTTTGAAAAATATTTATTCGACGCTCCCTCCATCTTAAAAAAGTCATCAATAACCGCATTTTGTTTAATTTATTGTATAAAAGATTTTTCAACTAATATTATTGCAAGAGTTGAAAATCTATTCTCACTTTGACTATTTCTATTGAATGTTCTTATTATTTTCATTGTAAAAAATGATTTTTCTACAAAAGTACTTGTCACCGGATATGGTAATTATAAAAATATTTTTTATTGGTTCTCTGAATAATAAAACCGTATACTAAATGGAGGATAAATTGATGATCTTGTATTAACTTCGGGCATAGTTTAAAATAATATTTAACTTATTTAGTATTTCATTTTATGTTGTATTTTTAGATACATTTACTTTATTTAAATAATTGAGAATGTATGTCCACGATAATTTAAGAACTCTTCAATCATTTTTAGGGTGTTCACTGTCAATACTTGGTGGAAAGGCATTATATTAGTAAAAACACAATATTTTACCTTTGTACTTCATTCCACTTTATTTGGTATGTCAGGACCGGTTTCGCTCATTACGAGCATCGTCAACTGACGTTGACGATTGACGACTAAAAACACAACATTCCTTTGTACAAGTACAAAGGAATGAGTAACTCTTCAATCTTGCAGTCTGAAGTAGGTAGATACTTTTTTCAGCTATCGACATTAATTATTTTAAGTTATATTGCGTATTTTTACATAATGTAATTATTTTATTTTAAGCAATATTCAAATCAATCTGTTATAAATGTGATTGGAATGGAACAGAAGCACCACAGGTATGTATGTATTTTCTTATCACCTTTTGTTGTCAAACTCTTATATGAAGTTATCATTTGCAAAATTTGGCGAAACGTTATCCACAAATGTAATTTGCTAAGGCAATCTCTATCTCAGGCTTGATATACATAAAAAATATTTATCTGTAACCATTTTGGAATGAGCCGTTTTATACTTAGGACAAAAAGGGCACCACAGCATTGAAGAGGTTTAAGAATCACTGCCGTAGACAACAATCACATCTGGGCAAAGATAAATCGGCACTTGCAGGGCTGCCCTTTCATATCGTCTAGCGATAGTTGTCTATTGATCGAGTACAAATTCTGTGTATTAAATTAAGAAGTCTGACTTGCCAAAGCGCAATAATACTATATTTTAGTATCTCTCTCTACTGCAGCGACGGTGAAGCCATTTGTAATAAATCTCCATAGCAGACTATTGAGAATCAGCCTTGTGAAATAATAATACTCGAACATTTGTGACAAATTTATTAAAATAGACATCAGACATTACAGATAATACGTTATTGCTCAATTTCACTCCGTGGCACAAGCGACAACTCTGTGATTTAAAATGTTTTGGCGGTCTCCTCTGCGTTCATGTCTGGTAAACGTCCAGGACGGCGAATGCGTCCACTGTCGGAGGATGAGAATATTTTTACCATCCGAGAAACGACAGGCCCGAGGGTGAGACAGCTTGGAGTGCGGCTCCGCTGAACGGCGAGAGAGTAGATTGATGAAGACGAGCGGGAGTGATGACTGAAATGCAACAAAATATTGAGAATTACCATCTTGTTTAGTGAAACACATTATGTTAATTTAAATAAAACGGTCCAAGAAGCTGTAGGAAAAGGCTAAATAGACATTTTTGCAAAGTAATGTTTTTTTTTGTTAAATATCGCTATTAGAAGTTGAATATTCACATTCAGTTTGACGACAAACAAATTGACCAAAATACATAATTTATCAGAAAGAAATTTAAAGACTGAAATGTGAATTATCAAGCATGGGGGTTTCAGTAAATTAAAAAGAAGTTCGGATGTCAGTATCAATTTTCTTCAAGATCAAACAGTGTGCTATTGCCATCACGGGATAGTCTTTTGACGACTTCCGCCAGGTGGAATCGAATCTGAAACGTAACCGCGTATAGAATATGTTTCACCATCGCGTGCCAGTGTCGGCAATTGAAATTATCTTGGAAATGCATTATTGCACTATACATAGTATTTATTTGAACTTGTCATTTTGAGGTCGAAATTGCAGTCTGATTGCAATCGGAAAATAATAATTATTCTGAAACACTCTGCACTTACTTCCGGTACTGCAGTATTTCAATCGACATTTATCGAACAAAACTGAAGTGTGCCCCCAGAGACGTAAAAAAAAAATAACATAGATTGATAAAACAATATTCAAAACAGGCGCCATTCAAAATAGGACGCGGTACTCACTGATGAATAGTGTCGGTCGGTCTGTGGCCTCTTACATGTCCCTGTTGCTCTCAGAGCTTCTTAGAGCTGGCCGTTGCGCTTCCTCTTCAGCGGGAGGTCTAAAAAAATAATACAGAATTATGCTTTGAGTGTAGCGTTAAGCGCACATATTTTTGTTTGGCGACAATAATGCATCGCTGATAAATTTCAATCGACTAATTTTACGAATTGAATGAACACCTACGCTGATGGCACGCTTTGGTCTGTGCTGTCTCGAGTATCTGACGATGTAGACGCGTCGCCGGGCGATGGCGAGGGGCAGGTCAGCGCTGCGAAGGACTGAAATTGAAATAAAGAATGCGGTGAGATTCTCGGATATAGAGTTTGCAGGTTTGGGGAAAGCATGTTCTTTTATCGGCAATGGTCCCGCCTAGTAATAATTCCATGCACGCTCTTTTTTCAAATATTTCATTCACTGCATTACTCGGAACCGAGACTGCGCACTGCGTCATCAGTGCTGGCCTTTCCTTCGCAGGCCGATCTCGCACATCGGGTCGACTTCCGGCAGAATGGTGAAGGTACAGTCAAACAGTGGTCCAATGTGATGAGTGCAAAAAAAAAGAAAACGCACCTGTGATCTCTCGTCGCCGGTCACTGCGCTGGATCTCGCGTCCGCAGAACTGACGATTCCGCCGCGATTTCCGCGGCGATCTCCGCCGGCGGACCTCGACAAGAGCGGCAAGAAACTCACATTTCCGACGGCTTCTGTACTTATGGTTCTGTCGCGGACAGCGCCTGCGGATTCCGCTCTTTCCGGCGAACGGGGAGGAGTCGAATCACCGTCGATTCTGCGAGTAGAGAAAGAAATTGTTTTTCAACATTGCAGTAAACGATCAGACAGACAGCACAGTCTGAACAAGTGCTTTAAGATGGGGAATATTTTGTGTTTTTACTTCCACTCTTATTACGTAATAATAGATAAGTATCTTCATCAGGTTTGAACCTGTCGGAGTGGGCAATGTTTTATTATTTGCATCAATTACGGGCAAATGCGGGTTAAACAAAGAAATTGTGAAATAATGAATTGCGCCTCGAGTTCCTTCGTTAAGGCTCAGCGGCCAAGTCTGGTAAACATTTTAAAGAAAGTAACTATCAAACCTTTCCACTGGAGACATTTTCGAAGAGTCCATGGCGGCTGAAAACTTTACTGAGAGACTATGGTAGCTGCAGGTCTGACTTGTGACGACTCCAATTAGATACTGAGCGCACTTCATGCTGCAAGTAACGTACTTGTTTAGGAAAGACGTTAGAAACGGAAAATTTTACCGCCAAAAAACACCGTCGATATTGTATATATGCGCAGATGTCAGGTGAATTTTCAGCTCCGACTGTCTATGGCTGTTTTTCCAGTGACAGCGAAGAAAATACTTCAGGTAAGGTTGTCGTAATACAGCGCGTCACGGATTATTTAGGCGAAAAGATTGCTGTTTATGAGTGTCTGTATTTTTTAATGACGGTATTTTAAATGGAAATACAGATGTCGATATTCTCCCCCTGTACGGGATCCAATCTATTCGTATGTATTTTGCTTTATATAAAATCCTTTTGTTATACCGTCCCTCCGTTTTGAGCTTACTTGGGGCGTCGATCGCGGGAGCCCCAGCGTACCGATTGGTGCTCACCTGTACGCCAGGTGTGTCGACGAACACACGGCGAATGACAATAGCGAAGAGCGAAAACGTGGGGTGTCTAGAGCGGCAGAAGACTACACATGCCTCATCTACCTGTTCACGCCAGTGGCGGATCCAGAAATTGTCCCAGGAAAGGGCCATTCAATTTGAAAATAAGCATGATACATAAATAATACATTAAAAAATAGATGAAAGCCTTTTTTTATGCAATTTTTTTTTTGCGCGATTTTGAAATTACGCGATTTTTTTGGACGGCACCGTAAAAAAATATTTTTTGCGCTAATTTTAGGAACAATGTTTTTTTCATACATTTTTGATACTTTTTTACGCGATATTTTGATTTTTGGAACCGATTTATCAAATCATATGAAAGTGAGGTTTTTTTACGCGCCACCTTCCTCCAATGTATCGCGTAAAAAAAGATTGGGTGTATATAAAAATAGTCAATACATAATTAAGTAAGTATGTATTCAATAAAACATAGTAAACTAAACAATTAAAGAGCCCATTTCAAAATAAAGTTTTAATAAATTATAAAAATGGAAAATAAATTCTCCCAAGGAGAGGGCCATGGCCCCCATACCCTCACCCCTTGGATCCTCCAATGGTTCACGCAAGACTATTTACTAACCGACTAATTCACTCTACTAATCTACTCGACTAGTGCCAGCAAGCCATTCGAGTGGGTGAGCAGATGAGCGTTAATTCAAGGTGCATCGATCAAATTACATACATATGATATCGGCTAGAAGGAAAGATCCTTGTTTTTAAATGAAAAAAAATTGATTCATAAATCTGAAATAAATAGTTCGAAATTGAGTGTGTCATAAGGAATATTTGAAATATATTGTCATGAATGCGTAGCAGGCCAAACAAATGGGTTTCAAGCCATTCATGTCTGAAAAATGCAAAGGCAAAAAGTGTTTACCGCGTTATATTACATAGTTTTATTCCAATAAAAACTTTTGAGGCCTCAGTCAATTTTGAAATGGAAACTTTCACGCTTCTGTAGATTGTAAAAAATGCTTCACTTTTTTATTAGAACCCCCAAATGTTAGGTTATGAACCCCGCCACTGCCATTAGTGTCAGAGACATAATAGACATCAATTTGGGAAATTTGTGCACTTTATATTATTTGTTAAAAAAATACTAAAGTGCTGCGTTCATTCGTTTTATTTTGGTTAATCACTGCCGGGGCAGAATGAAATATATATGATTAAAAAATCTAGCTTTCTAGATGGGGAAATATTTGACAGCTATATTCAAAGCACCACTGGCAGCGTATCGCAAACCGACGCTGTCAGAGCTTCCCAGCAAACACAATCCCGGGCAGTTGTTAGAAACCATTGTACCTAATAATGTAATTAATCTTCGCACAGTAAGTGTGAAATGATGGAGATATCCTAATATTAAAAAAAATATATATATTTAATTATTGGACACGGGTATTCGTAATGTCTATTCTCCTCGAGTTGATCGTCAGTAAATTTACAGGCTGTAGTTCTAATATATACTTTTTAAATTCTCGATCAATAGTAACCGGTTCGAGAATTGTTTAAATACATACTTTTCAATGGTAGTTTTTATTTTTCCCGTCTCCCTTTCGAAGGATACTAAATAAATAGAATGACAAATATCCTTTTCTGAGAAAAACCAACAATAATAGATTGAATTGTTTATTATAAGCAGTGAAATCTCGCAGTTCAATACAGACGTTAGTCCATGACTTCTTTTACCACGTAAACGGCGTTCCGGCACCTTTTTTTCACAATTTTTTATGTTTCAAACAGAGCTGTGTAGTCGAAGAACGAGCGTATTTGAACCACTATAGTCCATAGTGTTGACATTGCATGCTTGGCTGACTAAAGATGATCTGACGGAATACATGTTTATAATAATAAAAACACAATATTCCTTTGTACTTCATTCCACTTTATTTAATATGTCAGGACCGGTTTCGCTCATTACGAGCATCGTCAACTAAATAAAGTGGAATGAAGTACAAAGAAATTGTGTTTTTATTAATAGAATGCCTTTCCACCAAGTATTGACAGTGAACACCCTAAAAGTGAACATATTTAGAAGTTAAAATTAAATGATTCAACAATTTCATCTCAGTCGTTATTTTTTCACGAGTCCACTCCGCCCTGTCAAATCAAAATTCAAAAGTATGCATAAATATTTTCCTGTAGATTTTTTCTAAGGACATCTTAAGCCTATTTTCATTGAAACTTCAATCTTAAAATTGCTAATCAAACACTTAAAGTTCAAGTTTTCGAAGACAAAACATAGTTTTAGACACTTTTACAAATATGCTGCAGTTGCTGTGAGCGATCTGTGTTTTCTTTTTTAAAAATATTGAATTGAAAAAAGGATGCTAGATAGAGAATATGTGGAATTTGCTCATGAACTGAGCTGAATTTCATCCCAGGGTGAGACTCCAGCCCAGTGGTGTAGGAAGGGATCATGACGCCCTGACACTCTCGAAGTATATTGTATAAATTTTTGAAAATGTCGCCTCCAAAATGTGCCGCCCCTGCCACACCCCCCCCTTGCTGCGCTACTGCTCCCAAACCACCATTCCAATCGTCAAATTAACACGACAAAGCCACTATCCTTCTATTATTTCTCTCTTAGAAAAAAAAGGGCTCGAGTAACTGCAGTTCTCGTACATAACTTTTGTTGAAATACCTCCGTATGAAGTCATATCCACAACATTGAAAATTCGCTGCCGATGAAATAAACGCTTGCCTCAAATCATCAACTCTGCAGCGCTATGTGAAGAAACTTCAGCTGACGACAAACATGCGAGTTGCATTTCTAAACGATCCATCAGCCGAAGATTTCTCCAAGCAATTGCTGACTATCGTCAGTAATATCAGTATAATGATAAATATGCATTCAATTGGTCATGCCAGTAAATTTCTGATTCTTCTAAAGTGCAAGAGTTCTCCTGTTGCTGGCGACAGGCTTACAGCTAGTATACCTACGCGTCTGTGTTGTAATTCTAGAGTGTTGTCAATCGGTAGTTTTTTTGAGCGGGTCGAATAGCTACCCGTGCCTGCACTTAATTAGTCAGATGAGGTTTCCGACTCTTTTATTGAGTTTCATCGTTCAGAAACACGCAAATTAATTACTATAGATTCCACATAGTATAGTAAAAAAAATGATTTACTTAAATGGTGTCTTGATTTTAAATTATACACACCCACATCACATAGAAAAACATGATACATCAATTTTTACCGATACAGAAAAAGGCTGTTGTGATCGATTGCCTCTAAATTCTTCCCAAGGAGTTGACTCTGGCCCGAATCCGAAGATGGATAATGTAGATAAAATTAGGAACATGAGGAAATAATTGAAAAACATTGAATTTTAGTAGAAAAGTGTAGTATTTATTGAAAACTATTGGTATAATTAAAAAATATAGCAAAGCCATCACATTTAAGAGACAAATAAACAGGAAGAAGGTAAACCTTAATTAAAAATGAGATGGATTTGCCAAAATATGTGCAAGTGATGGGAGAAAGATCATATCTTTTCCATTTATTTAACATAATAATTAGAAAACTTAAGAATACATCAGGCAATCCTTGCAAATGGAATGCAGTTGTTTATTTAAAATCTTTTATTTTTAATACATGTACCACTGTTGGCTGATTTGTAAAAAAAATACCTAGCTGCCTAAATTGAACTCGACTAATAGAATGTGAAGGATAGTTTATAAAATAAAAATAGTACAGCTTCAAGGGAAAGACTTGACCTTAAAAAATAGGAGATGAGATAAAATATAAGGAGACGAGTGTAATAGCCGTTAATGTGAGAATGCTAGACCGAGATTTTTACTTTCCCAACAGTCAGTCGGGCGTGCAAATTACCCCAGTGAGATCGATAACACTGCTGCATAGCTCGAGATGGAGAATTTTGACTTCACGGCTGCTCCTCTTCTTTGGATGCTTTTAAATTTTCGATATTAACAGACGACGCCGCCATCTTGGCCACTGAAACAAAAAGAGATTATAATTATTAAGACAGCTCAGGTTATTTACAATGTTGCAGCTCGGAGAAAACAAATGCGGCTGTGCATGATATTATATTGAATCGTTTGTGCCATGAACCAGAGCAGTGTGTCAGAATTCATCGACCGTATTTAAAAATATGTAGCCCCTCGCCAGCCTGATATTTGTAGCATTTGATATTCTCACTCAAGCACACTTACTTATAAATTTGCACAAATAAATGAGTAAAAAGTTAGCCGATGTGCATTTAAATCCCTTAAGACAGGCTGAACTACCGAAACATTGTGTTGAACCCAATTAATTCTATTCTACCGCCATAGATATTATTATACGCAATGTTAGAACAAATAACTATAAAATAAACAATATATTGTTTCAAAATCAGTATAAAAGACGAAAGAACATTTGTTTTTAGTTTCATTTGATAAATTTGCTATTCAGTTTTATTCGAATAAATATCCCAATTTTTTTAATTTTCATGAACGCTTTTTTGGCAAATTATTGCTTGCGCTTACAAAAACGTTTCAAGGAATGCTCATTTAGGCGTGGTGTTCCTGCTCTTTGGTCGTTTTCCTGATGCGTACAATAGAACCATTTGTTTTCCACTCAATGGTCCAAAAGGGAGACGGTTTGAAGATATTAGATAACCCTTTAGAACGGTATAATATATGCATGGTATTTTACTAAATAAAAGCCACTCTTACTTCAACGTTGATTAACAATTTCAACAGTTCAAGTTAACCGATTTCACAGATAAAGTTTGAAATCTCGTCAATATAATGAATTAGTTTTAGAAAATCCACCTGCCGCACCTTCTTTGCTACGCCACTGGGAGCGGGTGTCTTTGTTCTTACACTCGAGAGGTGATGACTAAATATAAGAACATATATTAAACGAATGGCACACACTGATTAAAAAATACTTTGTATCAATTGCTAATGTCAGAATCGCAGCAATTCTGGCAAGTTCATCATCGCGGCATCCAAAGGGTTGTCTCTTCGGACTAGCATGTGAAATTATGCATGTGTAGTTATTGCGGGTACTGCAGGAGTGTTCTTTTCTTATTTCAATCGATGTTTTCACAACAAAACTGGGGTGCGTCCCCTGAGATGCGAGAAAACACTATATATTGGTAAAACAGTATTCAAAATAAGACGCGGTACTCACTGAAGAATGGTGACGGTCGGTGGCCTCTTACATGACTCCGTTGTTCGCAGAGCTTCTTAGGGGTCGCTGTTGCGCTTCCTCTTCAGCGGGGGGCCTAAAAAAATAATATAGAATTATGCTTTGAATGTAGCATCAAGCGCACGTATTTTTGCTTGGCGACAATAATCCATCGCTGATAAATTTCAAACGACTAATGTTACGAATAAAATGAACACATACGCTGATGGCAAGCCTTCGTCTTTATTCACTAGAGTATCCGACGATGCAGACGTGTCTCTGGGTGATTGCGAGAGGCCGGTCAGCGATGCGATGAACTGAAATTGAGACAAAGAATGCGGTGAGATTCTCGGATAACAAATACACGGTTTGTAGGATTGGGGAAAGCATATTTTTTCATCGGCAATCGTCCCCGCATAGTAATACTTCCATGCATGCTCTATTTTTAAATGTTTCATTCACTCTGTAACTCGGAACCGGCCAAAGGCGCACTGCATCATCAGTGCTGGCGTTTCCTTCGCAGGCCGATCTCTCTCATCAGGTAAAACGTCAATCAGAACAGTGAATGTACAGTCAGTCGAGCCCGCATTGACCTGCGCAATCTATCAGTTCTCCAATGTGATGGAGTGCAAAAAAAGAAACTCACCTTCAATGTCTCGTCATCAATCGCTGCGCCGGTTCCGCCGCGATCTCCTCCGGCGAATGTCGAAAAGACCGGCAAGTAGCTGTGCACATTTCCGACGGGTTCTGTCTTTTTGGCATCGTCGAGCGGCAGTCCTCCGGTCCCGTCGCGGATTGCGCCTGCGGATTCCGCTCCTTCCGGCGAACGGGGAGGGGGCGTCTCATCTTCGACTTTGACTCTGCGAGTGAAGAAAGAAATTGTTTTCCAACATTATCAGACGGGCATAATGAAAAAGAAGAGAATAACCAGTGGTACAGTTTGTTTTATGAGCATTGGCAGCCCACGGCTGATTCACAAACCTATAGTATTTTAATTTCCACTCCACTGTGCATGACGCAATAAAAGTTGAGATTGCATCAGCCTCAATCTACAGCTAGCACGTGTGGTACTTTCTCAGGTTTAAGCCTGTAGGAGTGAGCAGTGTTTTATTATTTGCATCAATTGCGGGGCAAATATGTGATACACAAGGAATAGACGAGGCCCAATTCTAAGGATAGCATGGGGTGAGGGACATAACAAATTGTATAATGATGAGGTATCGACCGGCTCGGCGGCCAAGTCTGATAAAGTAATAAAGATAAAAAGATAGTTACTAGCGAACCTTTCAACGTAATACATTTTCGAAGAGTCCATGGCGGTTGAAAACTTTACTGAGAGTTTATGGTGACTGCAGGTCCGACTCGTGACGACTCCAATATGATACTGAACGCACTTCATGCGGCAAGTAACGTACTTGTATAGAAAGACGTTAGAAACGGAAAATTTTACCGCCAAAAACAATCTTCGATACTGCAACATTGCTAGAATTTTCACCACTCGCAATAGTGGCAGCGTTACTAATGAAAATACATGTTTTTTTCTGTCGATGGAAAAGTCTCGATTATCTTTCTGTACATATGTCGGAATCGAAAGCAACGCTATCGTCGATGCCAAAGAGGTACGTCACAACGTTCGAGTTTATATCATTTGATGTATAATATTTCAATCTGAATCTTATCTCTGAATAAAATATCACTATTGATCGACATCGTTTTGGAATTGAAGGGTTCAATAGTGATGACGAATATTATGGTAAAAATGTGTGATGATTTTTACCCACTCGAGGCGTGAGTACTCCACTTTTAGTGAAAAATACAGTTCCGCTACTCGTTCATTTGGCCCTCGAGTAATAATATAAGTAATGCAAATAAAATGATCGTAATTAAGTCAATGTAACGTTCAAAACTTAAGCTAATTATGTATCTTTTCATAAGGAAATATTGATGTTATTCAAATATTTCGTGGGTCTTATTTTTAGAATAAATCAAAAAGCATTAAGGCCATGCGGTATGTGAATGTTGCTTAGCTTGGAATACCGCGGCGCTGATACGGTGAAACAAACAAAAACTGAGGGCTGTCAGATAGTCGGCTTTGTATTAAAATGCGAAATATTCAATGGGATGAATAGATGAATCATCTTTTAATATATTTTTTTCAGATTTTTCCGACTCGACTTCTGGAAAAAACACCCATCTCTCGACTCCGATGGTTCAAAAAAATAATAATGCCGGTAGCTGTAATAATATCAATTGAGAAAATTGTATTTGTATTACTTAGTCGAGAGCTGAAATCGAAGAGCGTGTCGCAGAACATTGAAAAACAAAGCTTGCTTTCACGAACGCCAGGTCGTACACGATTTGGTGAAGTATGTTCCTTATGCACTTGAGCATAAGGAACAAAGTCGCTTAGTCACAGACCCCACATTTAAAGCTCAAATGACAGGTGAATTTTCAGCTGACTGTCTATGGCGGAGTTATTCCAGTGACAGCGAAAAGAATACTTGCTGAACAAAACTTAAGGTAAAGTTGGCGAGAAGCATTGTAAGCTAGAAACAAAGCCATGAATTGAAATCTCTGCTGCAAAATACGAAATAAATTTCAGCATAAAAACATCGCCATCGTATACGAGTTGAGGCGGGGTGAATGTTCCAGTAGTCAGCCAGTCGGACGGGTGTTTTTACACTGTTTTGTTATAAATAATGCAATTCAAATGGAATAAAAAACAGATTTTATCTAGCACTGCCATTATCTTGATGGTGTATTATAACACTAAAAATAATAAAAGATTTTTATTATAATGCCATTACACCAAGTATTGACAGTGAACACCTTAAAAGTGATATTATTATACTGTTTATCTGAGTATCTGTATTTTTTAATGGCGGTTTATAAAATTCTTTTGTTATACCGTCCCTCCGTTTTGAGCTTACTTGGGGCGTCGACCGCGGGAGCCCCAGCGAACCGATTGGTGCTCACCTGTACGTCAGGTGTGTCGACGAACACACGGCGAATGACAATAGCGAAGAGCGAAAACGTGGGGTGTCTAGAGCGGCAGAAGACTACACATGCCTCATCTACCTGTTCACACAAGACTATTTACTAACCGACTAATTCACTGTACTAATCTACTCGACTAGTGCCAGCAAGCCATTCGAGTGGATGAGCAGATGACCGTTAATTCAATGCGTATCGATAAAATTACATACATATGATATCGGCTAGAAGGAACGGTCCTTGTTTTTAAATTTAAAAAAAAGGACGATTCATAAATCTGAAATAAATAGTTCAAAATTGAGTGTGTCATAAGGAATATTTGAAACATTTTGTCATGAATGCGTAGCAGGCCATACAAATGGGTTTCAAGCCATTCATGTCTGAAAAATGCGAAACCAAAAAGTGTCTCTATTTACCGCGTTATATTACATAGTTTTATTCCAATAAAAAACTTTTGAGGCCTCAGTCAATTTTGAAATGGAAACTTTCACGATTCCGTAGATTGTAAAAAATGCTTTACTTTTTTATTAGAACCCCCCAAATGTTAGGTTACGCACCCCGCCACTGCCATTAGTGTCATAGACATAATATACGTCAATTTGGGAAATTTGTGCAATTTATTTTATTTGTTAAAAAAATAATAAAGTGCTGCGTTCATTCTTTTTCTTTTGGTTAATAACTACCTAGGCAGGATGAAATATATTTGTTTAAAAAATCAAGCTTTGTAGATAGGGAAATCTTTGACAGCTATATTCAAAGCACTGGCAGCATATCGCAAATGGACGCTGTCAGAGTTTCCCCGCCAAACACAAGCCCGAGCGGGTGTCGGAAACCATTGTATCTCGATACTAATAATGTAAATAATATTTAATAAGTGTGAAAGGACGAGTGATTATTATAGAATTTATAAACAAAATATTGTCAAGGTTCATGCTCTGTACGGGCTTAACACATATATTTTAATTTTCACTAAGAAATAAGTATTCACTTTTAGGGTGTTCACTGTCAATACTTGGTGGAGAGGCATTATATTAATAAAAACACAATATTCATTTGTACTTCATTCCACTTTATTTAATATGTCAGGACCGGTTTCGCTCATTTCGAATGAAGTACAAAGTAATATTTTGTTTTTATTAAGAAATTATTTATTGAAAAAATATTCGATTGTTTTAAGATAATCAGTTTTGAATAACGGAGATCGTTAGTGAGTGTATGGGCTTCAATTCTACTGAAAAATTGTCACTGGATAACATTCGAGTGTGTGCTTTTCAAGAGAAGTTTTTATTTTTTTTCCGTCTCCCCATGCTAAATAAATACAATTCCCAAAACATCCTTTTCGAAGAAAACCCGATTGTCATTATTTTAATTATTTATCATAAACAGTGAGACCTCGTAGTTCAATATAAATGTTAGTCCAGGCTTCTTTCACCCTGTAGCGCGTTGGAACGGTGTTCTGGCACCGTTTTTCTCACAATTTTTAATGTTACAAATCTATTTTTGATTTTATCTTAGGAAAAAATTGGATGTTTGCGTCGCGTTAAGAAATCTAGTTCTTTCATTCTTCAAATTGTGAATTTAAAACACAAAGCACTGGTTAAAGTTTTCGAAGAAACGTTCCATAGTGGAGTTAGCACATGCTTACTTGACCTGAATTTCACAACAGGGTGTAGGAAGGGATCATGACGGCGCCCAAAATATTTCATCTTATTATGTTTTTCAATCCGTTTTACTATTTTTTATCTACGAACTAGGTAAATGTAGGTAAAAGTAAAATTTCAGCCATTGCCATTCCCCCCCCCCTTCCTAAACTACTGCTCTCACCACACCATTCCAATCATCAAATTAACACGGCAAAGCTGGAGCGATCAGCTAACGACTATCCTTCTATTCTTTCTCTCCTCGAAAAAAGAGGTGTTGAGCAACCGAGTAACTGCAGTTATAGTACATACCTCCAAATGAAGTCATATGCACATCATTGAAAAATCTATCGTAAAAATATTGACAAATGTGTGTTCCGGCACCTTATTTAAAAAAAAAAAAAAACACTAAATAATCTCAACAAGCGCTCGCGAGCACTGGTTGACGATACAAGACGATTGTGCAACTAACTTCATGCATGTTTGACTTTAACGTTGTTATGACGGTCTGCACATAGACAAACTTCCTCGAGAGGGTCGTCGCCAGAATTCGGAATTGTACTCGCTGAGGATTAATTGATTTGTTCAGCATGAGAGATTGCCGTTCGTCACCGGGCGATGGCGAATCGGAGGCGTCAGTTAATGGGTACGTACAATATATACATTTTTCAATGACGGTTCCTCCGAGATTCTCTGTCCTCCGCCAGTCCTCTCGCTTCCTTCCATGTCATTTCAGAGTCCCGTAGGTCCGCCGAGTACATATCCCATAGATCAGAGATTTTTTCATGGGAGGCAATGTACAGCTTAGGGGTGCACGTGAAAATTTTCCGAAATACGTACATTTTTGTGTTTTATAATGCATGAGAAGAGCTACAAAAAAAAAAAGCTTCTGCACTGTTCATTTTGGGAAATCAGCAAATTCCTGCACAGACATCCGTTTACAGAGCACGGTATACCGTTAACCTTTGCTTTTTTAAGGTGCCATGACTCGCAACCATGATGAACATGATGCACTCGGTTGTGATCGAGCACAGCCTGAATTGAAAGTTGCTCCAGCTATCCCCGATCGGATTGCGAGCTCTTTACGCGGGTCGCCATCTCCCGTCGTATGTACCCCCGGATACCTGAAGTCGTATCGACCCTCTCGATGTTCTGCTCCGCGATTGTTGCAGAGCGCATTGGTGAGTCGATCTGTAACCTGTCCATTGTCACCAACTTTGCAGATTTATCACATGTGACAGCGTCATCGGCACACTCGAGGTCGCAGAGCCTCACGTCAGAGGCAACGGCTACACCTCGGTCAGGTGGAAATGAATTATGATGAAGAGGAATGGAGCTAAGACGCAGCCCCGGTAGTAATATTCTCCATTGGAATACCAAGAATTTGAAGTTATTTTTCACTTTAATTTTTAAGAGATGACTACGTTTTGACGAAATTTTATGCCCTTTTTAATCCGTTCAGTTGCATATAAAGTTAATAATAATATTCATAATTTACTTATCAGGTTCCATCATAGAAATCAGTTTAAATGTATGACTTGGCCGTGTTTGAAACTAAAATGAGTTGAGATGACTGTATTAACAATAGGAATGTTTTTCGATCGATTTCTGGTCGAAGGCATGGGTGTCTGTGATATCCTTGAATAATTGGGTGTATCGAGAGCGATTAGCTAACCTTAAATACTGTAATTAAGTGTGTTTACAATGCTCATTTGTTCACTAGGTGTATTGAGGGGAAATCGAGAGTGTCACCTTCCGAGACGAGTCAGCGGGAGGCCGACGATGACGACAATTTACGGGAAACGTTACAAGAAAGGTAATGCAAAATTTTCTATCTTGGATATCGTCTAACGCGCTCTCTGTCTCTCTTTTGTAACGCACGTTTTATTTCTAACCATTTCTAAATTCAATTATTCACTTTTGCTTAAAGTTAGCGTTTATTTCCATTCTTTTCTTCTTCCGGACCACTTGGCGGCAACGTGTATAAAAATATCTGAAAATGTGGTAAGAATGAGGGGGTCAAAGTAACGTTACCGATGTAACGACGAACCCATTTTGAGAAAATTGTAAATAACTGAAAAATTGATAACTATTTAATTTATGCGCGCCACACCATGCGAAGAAGCTGAATTACTCACTAATGGGAATTTAAAGGATCAATGGCCACACGTAACCGACATTTGTTCAATTTTACAGGAGAGCCAAAATACTGTATAAAAAAAAATACAAATATTGGGAAATCGATGAAAATGAAAGACACTTGTGAGTGAAATAATTATTTTGTTTAATTAAAATAATCTGTTGACGTAATATTTATTAAACAAACTTTTTACAGACAAGAACGCCTGATACGAGTCGACAATTTTAATTTCATTTCCCTCGGATACCTTTCTTCGTCTTCCATATCAACTCTGGAACTTAAGCATAACACGTCATATCGACTGTGGAAACGTAACCCACACATATCAAATTTTACAGGAGGCGCTAAAAACGTGTTTTGATGATTTTGTGACATACGCAAATTATGAATTATACACAATCTTGAAGTGCACGGGGTCTTCTAAACTGGTGTTTAATTGACAACCTAATATTAATTAAAGAAAAAACCTTTATTTCAGTCTTTTTTTCTTGATTTTAATTTTTTTACAATGTCATCTTTTTCAAACTTAAAAGCTAAATTTAGATACTTATTTGGCATTTTCATGTGTGTCAAGTTGTATGTATTGTGATTATCTAAAAAAGCTGTTTGGGAAAATTGAGGGTTACGTCCTTTTTCCTTTCCACAGTCGATATGAATCCTTATTTGGGTTTTTAAACTCTGTATTTTTAATTACCAATTAAATTGAGTGAATTTTCTTTTTAACCGTAGACCGTAAATAGCGGTGGCTTATCGTTAAATCTGCGCAATGATTTCCTACATTGAGTATTTTTTTTTATTATTCTTTGCAGAGAAAAGTCCTTTAGAATCGAGCGGATGCCTGCATTCTCCGATCCCGCTCGACCTCAATCGAGGGAGGACTTTTTGCTGAACGACCCTCGCCTGGCGATACGAAAAAATTTACCCAGCCTCGCCGCCTCCATTCTGTCGCTGTTCGAAGATGACATGAGCCCGTCGGCCATGCGCTGCGTAGCGCTTCCCGCTAAAGACGGAAGATACACCGCCGTCAGTAATTTATTTAGAAAAACCACGAGAAAACATGATTCCGTCAAGTTGGAAGTCGTCGAGAACGCATTTTTGAGAGCGTTTTATCTGTTGAAGAAAAACGAATACGTCATTCTGTACGGGGCGGAGAACTTCAGGGAAGAATTACTATTCCACGGCACCAAAAACGAAAACATATCAAAAATTATTGTAAATAATTTCAATTGGAGACTTCACGGCGCAGCCAACGGTAACTTATTCGGGATGGGCACCACTTTTACTCCAATATCCAACTATGCGACCAATTATTGCGAAGAAAGCGCTGTCAAATTTATGATAGTAGTTCAGGTGCTCGTTTCTCGTACGTGCTACGGCAATAGACACATGGTCCTTCCTCCGCTCGTCAGCCGGAGTTCCTCTCAGAGATTTGACACGAGTATGAAGTTTAACGGAGCGGTGACCGTCAAGTACAGAGACGACGAGTTCTATCCTAATTACATCGTCCAGTTCAAGGATAATAATGAAGAGTGACATTCAGCAGGTTCCTCTCGTTTACCGCATTCCGCATAATCCTCACATAATAATCCGCATAACCACGCCCCACTTTAAAAATGACTAAATTTTACAGTAACCTAACATTATTATAAAAAAAAAATACATAAACTTTGGACGTGGACCGTAGGCAATAGAAATAGCCCAAGCACTTGTATCTGTATCCCCATTGAAATGTATTGTATGGTGTCGATAAGAGCTGACCTTTTAACGCAGATGTTTGTTTATATCGCTCCTATGACAAAAATATTTATCGAAACCGGAAATAAAGTTATTGATCGATATTTCAAAAAGTTGAGTGAACATTCACGAATGTTAATTACAGTGCTGTGAACTGTATCGTAGGCTTCTCTAGACAAATCGTCCATTTAAAGATCCCATTTTCCGGTTGGAGGGGGATCAGAGACCTGTTTTTTATCCTACGTGACGACCCCTACTGCGAGGGTCAGTCTCATTCGCTCAAGAAATAAGTACAATGCAAACTTTTAATTACCAGTAATTAAAATTAGACAAAATTTATTAGTAATCAGGTTGTGAATCCTTATAAGTTATATGTAAAATGTTATTTTTTTTACGAGGCTCTCATAATTGTATAAGCTATTTTCCAATGTTTGGAAATACTTGTAATAAGTCAATATTGTATTGAAGGCATTTGACCATGACTATTTTTGTTCAAATAAATTTATTTTCTCACTAAACTTTAGTGTTTTTTTTTTATGTAAATCCTGGTGGAGTTTGTTACTCATTCCTTCTTTTTCAAAGAGTAGGGATGGAAGGAGAGGACTAGCGGTTAGCTGATTACGCCCATTTTAGGATAGGAGGTGATTCAATTTATAAAAACTGTCCGTACTGGGATTCGAAGCTGTGATTTTCGTAATTGATGCCAGCTGGCGACGTCATGTTACCCAATATCGCATCGAGTAATAGATTAGTTAAGAATTGTGGGCTTGTAATGCAATACATACTAATTCCAAAATGAGCGATATTGAATAAGGAATCGATTTATTCATTTTCAAATTGGAAATCATATTTTTAGGCTATTGTTATTTTGTTTTACTTATTCGTTTTAGTATTTGAAATAGCACGTTTTGCATTATAACCCCACAATTACAGATATCTCCTAATGTCAGCTGCAAAACAAAAATCCTTATCAATCATTGGCAGCGATCTGCAAACTCATTATCCTCAATTTATTTGCAGTACGTTCGCTGAGACTGCCCCTTCTGGTTCCAAGTTAACTTCTGCGCGTAGGACAAGAGGAGAGAAAGCATTTTATTGAGTTGAGTGAAAATGTAGACCAGTGATGCACAAACGCGGGCCGCATGCGGCCCTTTTTGAATTTTTTGGCGGCCCTTAAATCTCTTTCTCAAACATACTTTTTTCACGTAAAACATTTATTAAACAAATTTAAGCTTTTTCTTCAATGAAGGAGAATAAATCGGTTCATAGAAAAAGGCTTCCAAATATTATGTCAAATTAAAAAAAATAGTTAAAAATTAACAAAGACCATGAACGCATTAACTTATGAATTGCATCTAAATGAAACATAAATATTTGACAATGAAATGATTTTTAATAAGCAAGTACTCATGATCTTTTTTTTGCATGGCTTATTTATTTTCTAAATAACACGGTCTAAATAATAAAATGGAACCTATTCCTCATTTATCTAAATTCACTTAATCTTTTTTACACGTTTTTAAGGCTGTTTTACATGGAACATACCATAGCAGTCTTAAGTTCCAAGCAGTGCTGTGGAAAATCAGCAAATTCTGAGCGGGCCGTTGAATCCCTGCCTTCACCAACAAACTGTATGGCGGTTATACGTAGATCAACTCTAAATTCCAATTTATGAGCTTATTTTTCGTCAAATGTAACATGTGTGTTTGAAAGATTTCTCGTATGGATATTCTGTGATTCGTTGGTGTTATTAATTTACAATTTACGATACACCGGAAGGGCCATATATGCAAATTAAGTAATGATTGTAAGAAATATAGCGACTGGCAAGAAATGCGATGTGTGGTAAAACCAATAAAATTTATCTTCCCGCTATTAAGTATCACAATAATCTATATATATAAAACAAAGTGGGGTTATTTACACCACGTATATCTCGAGAATTGCTGCAAGGATTTCAATGATATTTGATTTATAAAATTCTTATTTACCTAGAATAGCAGAATAAGCATTAAAACATCGGAAAAATATCACGGAAAATAAATTATGAAGAAAATTAATATTGTCTGTCATACAGTGACAGTTTTCAAATGGAGAACAAACAGCTTCAAATGCTAAAATGTCGTATGCTGGTTTCAGAAAAATCCACCAGATCACACTGTTTTCTATTCTATTCAATAACAATATAAAAAAAAAAATGAAGTGAATTGTGCTATCCTAGTTTGACTTACTGATTTTCGATTACTGATATGACTTGAGAAATCTTATGGAAAGATTGAGTGATGAACCAGTGTGCACAAATAAATTTCGAGATTAATATTAATTGATTAAAATCCCAATAATGACGTTGGTTTTTTTAATGAACTATCCAACCTCATATTCTGTATTGAAATATTGTAAAAAAAATGATTTGGCATCTTTGTTTGCTTTTGTTCTCAGAGATTTTTATTAAAAAACCTTAGAAAATGTGATTTTTTCTTATTTAAAAAAAGATTAAATTGAAAAGATATATAATTACAATATATATATGTATTTGCTTCAAAATAACAGTAATAAATGGTTTCATAATGATGAGATATTACTTTGAAAATTATGACGCCGGCCCGCTCATCTGAAAAAAGTACCTGTTTTCAACTCTATAGCATGGCTTTCACTATAGGGGGCTTTGGCTCCATACATATTTTCTGTATAAAAAAAGGATTAAGCCTACTTTAAATCATTATTTTCTTTGCGGCCCGAGCCCACGATAAATTTGTTTTATGCGGCCCGCTAGAAGGTAAAGGTTGTGCATCACTGTAGTAGACAAAACAAACATTGTGACAGTCTGCTTGCTTCTCGGAGAGGAGAAATACGTCATCATCAGAAATAATTCAGCATACTTACCAATGTGCATCGACATTATGAAATAAGGGCAGACTGAGTTTGCACCGAATACAACACGTGTGAGCTAGAATGAAAGAGATCGTCCTGGGTCCTTGAAATTTCAAACAAAAACAGACGCGACGGGTCAACTGTAGTGTATGGGATCACTAGTCGAGCGGCAATCATATTGAGCGATTGCATATACGATTCACTGCCGCTTGCAAATGCATTTCAAATATATCGCTTCTTGATGGGCGAGCGGTGCACGACTTGCGCACCCTGAATATACATACGCCCCTGCTTTTTATCAATATTGGCGACAAATTGGAAATTGAATGAGGTAGGTTCTTTCTACAGAACAATAAAAACACAAGTAGTTTTGAACAAATCCATATAATTAAACATAGATTGAATTGAATACAAATCGTTACAGCATAAAAACACATACAATGAGAGGATGCAGACATGTTATATTAGTGTTTCTGGAATACAACAGTTGTTTTTATATCCTTTTACATGTTTCCCTAAGAGCGTCAGGTTGACCGGAAAGAAATGTATTTTATTTGATAAAAGTAGTCGAAACCATCCGTGATATTTACAGAGACCTCTTGAATCCTCGCAAAAGTGTAACTCGATTGAGTTTTAGTGAGCTATCAGAATAGAATGCCGCGGCAATGACTTTCTTTCCGCCCAACCTGGTATAAGCTCTTGGAGCACAAATTCAAGACTACATTGAAAAAGAATACATTTTCACAATGGAATTAATACAATAGAAAAAAATACTCAGTTATAGCTTGTTTGTTATGTTGAAAAAGTGGTGAACTGTATGAAAATAAATTGGCCACGATTAAGAGCAAAAGAAAACCAACAATCACATTGACTGATCACTGAACCACTGTCTCTCGACGTACATCATTCATCATCCATCCATACGAGCTTCGATATTCGCACCGACAACACCGTTACACTCGTCCGAAGACAAATCGAACATAGGGAATGGTTCCGCTGGGACCCAGAATCCCTAAAACTGAACTCGGAAGAAAACTCGCCTCCCGCTTCGACAACCACACGACCTATGCTGCCTAGGCCTCCGCAATTCCAAATGCAACAAAAAAAAACCCAGGATTCTGCCGATAATGCTTCACCGATTACAGGGCAGTCAAACGTGACTAGCGGCAGCAAAAGATCTGAAAGACCGAGCTGAGCATTTCCGACGACTTACGAAGGACCTCTCGCATCCTAGATGAGAACAAGATACCGTCACCAGATGAGAAGACACTCAAGATTGTGGTCAAAGGCATTCCATTCGACTACTCAGAAAACCAAATCCCGGAGACAATCAGAGCCGCTGGCTTTCCAATCATCCGAGCTCAAAGGATGAAACATGGGAAGCAGCGCGACATTATATCTCAGACTGATATCGATATGGCCAAGACTCCCAATGGACGGGAGTACTTCCAAGAAAAGAAATTCGATGATCTGGAAATCGAAGTCTGCAACTTCAAACGAAAGACCACAGCAGGACAATACCACACATGCCAAGGTTTCGGGCATTCAAGCAGCGGATGCCACGCACCACCAAAGTGCGTCAAAAACGTATATTCAACGACTTACATGTATGCAGTGACGTGCAAGTCTTCAAATCACTGATGGAAATGGAAAGAGACAATGCTAGATTCCAATCAGAACCAAAGAGATTAAATCTGTTGTATAAAAATGATATGAAATCTATCCAAGTATTACATACGCTTTCTATACGGCAACCAGTACGAACGTCTTCGCACATTGCACAATTACAAGTGACCAAACTTATAGCTATTACACACTCGTTTACCACTGCATCTTTGCAATCAACATAACATATTATACACATTACCATTCTCACAAATAACACACACTTGAGTGTCAATTCAGTGCAGTTTCACTCGCCGCCCGCAGCCGACTCCTGATTCAGAACTTCGAGCATCTAGTCTACACAGGATTCAGCTATTTATAAACAAATCTATATCATTTTTACCAATTACTACCAACCACCAAAAACCACCCCACTCGCAAGATGGGCAGCCCTAATAAGGCTTACAAAATCCCATCAAACAAAAACATAATCAACAACCCAATCCTCCCAAAAGGATTTTGTCACCTCGGATGATAACAGGAAAGCAATCAACTTCCTTGACCACCGTAGAATCGCTTACCATTCATACTCAATTCAGATAAACCACTTAAAGTGGTCATCAAAGGTGTCCCCGCCTCCACAACTACAGAAGAAGCCCACAACGCCCTCCTAGATCTCGGCTACCCTGTCATCGCCGTAAAACGCATGAAAAAGGGCCCCACCAGAGAACCACTAGACATGGTCCTGGTTGAGCTGACCAAGGATGGCAAGGGCAAAGATACATATAACCTCAAAAAACTGCACGATTTTCCGATTAAAGTAGAATCTCTACACCGCAAAACATCAAGTGGCCAGTGCCACAACTGTCAGGGGTTCGGACACTCCAGCGGAGGATGCCGTTCCCCCCCGATGCATAAGGTGTGCGGAGGGGCACGCCGTCAGCGACTGCCCGCTCCCAAGAGACAATTCTGCAGCCACCTGTGGAGGGGCCCACTCTGCAAATTATCGCGGCTGTCCCCAACACCCTGAATTTGGTAAACCCAAATAAACAGCTAGGTCCTGGCCTCAAGCACCTCCACCTTCAACGAACATCTGATGGAACTTGATAAAGGTGGCAAACCTTTTAGGACCCTCAGCAAAATTCTCCGTAAAACAAGAAATCCGATTTACCCACTAAATAGCCCATCCGGCCCTGTCTATACCACAACAGCCAAACTCGAAACGTTCCCCAACTCGCTCCAACTTCAATTCACGCCTAACATTCCTGATCCAAATATAATAGCCCGCATCAACCAGATAAACACAAAATACGCCGAGATAGTTACCACAATAAATTCCGACGACACACCGTTTTTCTCCTGTTTTGTTTTGTTTGTTCGTTAATAATTTCGTACTGCGTTGTGTGTGTAACCGTATCGAGCGCCGTCGCCCTGGATACTGCCTTCAGCAACTTTCATTCGAGTCACGCCGTACTGCCGCGAACAAAAGAGATGCATTGTCACACAATAAATTCACACCCAACACTCCAATCACACAACAGTTCACCACTTCAGATGAATGGGTACATGGGCCAAAAGCCCGTAGCAGGATTCTAAGTCGAAAAAAAAAAGTTGGTTTGGTTTGAATTTATTTACGCGAGCCCGCCCCCCTTTCACAGTTAATTTACACATTGTTAATACACTGAACTTTTCCAAAAAAAAATATTATTAAAAGAATCTTGTCACTGTCCGTCTCTTCGGTACTTTATAGCACTCCGGGCTGCATTTTTTTTCAGCATGAGGCTAAGTTATAAAAATTGTTTTGGGAAGTTACACTCTAGCAAGCCCTCTTCTTCACAGGATTAGTTGATAACACGAAAGAAAAAATTGTAGTCACTTAACACATTTTAGATATTTTTATCCACTTTGTTTATATTGTTATTGTTTCACACATTACTGGTCTCTGTAGCTTGTTGTCTGTGTACGCTTTTTCCCGGCCTATGCTATGTCGCTAGTACCGCAGGTGCATTTGTCTACAGTCCGCCTCGCGATGGCCTCCGCCAACACTTAAGCAATTTTCAAACTGCGGCAGGCGTCGGTTATCTCGCCTAGCCTGGTCTAGTCCCTCATGCGGCCGACACTCTGGCGAGCGTCTCCGGGGGTTGGGATGATGTGGAGGGACGTTATACGTGTTTGAGGAGCGGGTAGGTTCACACACTGCCCCCTGGCAGCGATGAGTGCACGCTGGTGCGGCACCGTTTTTCGGAGCGGCTGCTCGCGTCTTCTTCGCGATCGCAGGCGTCGCCTAGTCCTCTTCTCACCGTCGAGGGTGCTCCACCGGAGTCGGTCCGACCGTTCTTGGTCCCTTGGAGTCATCAGGCCTTGGATGGCCCGCGCCAGCTCCAGGGGCGTCCCGCTCGCCGGGCAGGCCTTTGCTATTGTCCTCTTTCTCTCTAGGAAGGTGTAGGCGTTTTCACCTTCCTTCTGGAGTGTGCTTTTGACTTCATACTCCAACCGGAGTCTTCTCCCTATGTTATTGTATTTACGTTGGAGGGCGAACGTAAATCCCTCCCACGTCGTGGGCTTTGTCTCCAAGCTCTGCCACCACTGCAGAGCTTCTCCGTGGTGTCTGTCTTGGGTGACCAAAAGAATTTTTCGCACCTTTCTATGAAGCGAGTGGTATCCGCCTCCGCTACCCCGTGGAACGATAGCGAGAACACGGGAGGATACCAGTGTCGGATTCTCTCTTCCTTTCTTGGCGGCGCTTCCAGTTCCTCTGTGACGGTCGTCAGCGTTCTCGGCTCGACGTCGCCGGGGAACCTTTGCGCATTTTCAAACATGTCGTCTGAAGGGGACTCCGTCGTTTGCCGACACCCGGGTCGCGTGTTAGTGTGGGCGCCACTCAAGATTACGTTCTTGAGAACGGATCGCGACCGAGTGATCGTAATATTCATTTCCCTCTCTGTCTGAAAGAGGGAATTTTTTTTTCATTACTAGCTGCGGAGACATGAAACTCTTCCTCAGGGCGCATTATTAACGATACATCTTAACTGTGTAACTTCCCAAAAACAATTTTTATAACTTAGAATCTTGCTGGAAAACATGAAGCCCGGAGTGCTATAAAGTGACGAAGAGATGGACAGTGACAAGATTTTTTTATAATAATAATATTTTTTTTGGAAAAGTTCAGTGTATAAACAATGTGTAAATTAACTGTGAAAGGGGGGCGGGCTCGCGTAAATAAATTCAAACCAACTTTTTTTTTCGACTTAGAATCCTGCTACGAAATATCAGTGAGCCCGCGATAACGAAAAACGTTTGTGTATCAAGAGACAACTTTTATTTTTGATTTTATTGAAATCGTCACAGTCAAAAGACCAAAAATCATTCCGTTACCGGGAAAACATTGCTGAAAATCACAGGCTGATCAGATTACTCCCTCCGAAACGAGAGACGGCGGCCCGGCTATAATTGTGTATTCCAATCAATAGTGCAAGGCATCTTTCCAAGACAACCAAACACAGCGCCCAACTGACAATTTACACATTACAACAGACGTACCAAGTCATTCTGTGATTGTTGTTTTGCTCGTATAATATACACTCAACTCTTTTTTTACATCGTTTGGATTTACACTCTTTGAAATAACACTAAATTAAATACGTAACGTGCTTAAATGAAACTTTGAAGATTGCGTTTGTTACCTATTTTCACAAGTTTTTTTTATGTCAAGATGTAAAAAAAGGTTCCGGGTGTATGTACATTTATTTATATTTTCAATCCAAGACCGCTCACAACGTAAAGCAGGTGGCCTGCTAATGAATATATCTCAGCGAGACCTTCCTGTCATATTCACAAAAATATATGTGATATACAAAAACATCAATAATGCAATGTGGGCAGTAAAATAAATAAAGACAAACATAGTGAGGCGCAATCAAAGGCAAGGCCAAAATGAAAAACAGGTGAAGACCAAGCTGACGGTCGAATATTATTTGACAACTAGTCGGCGTGGCAGTGTGGCCGACTTACTTACTTCAAACGTACGCTACATGGTTTCATGATACAATTTCCGGGAGACGGCAATGCTTATTTATTTATTTTCGAACATCAAACATCGTTACATGGTTTTATGATACAGTTTCCGGCGATACTGGCGGCCAGACAGCATTGCTTATTAAGTGTTTTTAATATAGAACAGTAAGACGGCAGGCAGACCGCAAGCTCCTAAAGTGATTTAAGAGTTTCTCAATTAATGGACATCCAGCAAATATTGGCTGAGAAATGGAGATTGTTATTGTTGTCGAAAGCGACAGACGATACGACAAAGTGTATACAGTGATTGGCAAAACGCGGTTTGATCAAAAAACAATTGTTTGGACAGCCATCCGCATTGTTCAAATACGCAAGTGGAATTGATGGTGTCAGATGGGGATGCAGTCCCTGCAATTTCACGAGATCTATACGCACATCGACATGTTTTGAGCGCAGCAGGTTGCCGCTCGCCACCATAGTTTTATTTATTTGGATGTGGAGTAAGGACTTGCCACAAAAGTTTAATGCTGAAGAATTAGCAATATCAAAGAACACTATTATTGATTGGTGCAGTTTTTGTCGTGAAGAGTGTCGGAATTGGCTCGACAATAATAACCAAAATCGTATTGGAGGGATAGACAAAAACTTTCAGCCGATTGCTGTCGTAATCGACGAGACATACTTTTTCCACCGAAAGCATCATCGAAGGAACTTGGTTTTCGGTGGCATAGAGAGAGTTCAAAATGACAATATCGGAAAATGCTTTTTAGTTGCAGTCGAAAACTGCTACTTTAAGAGAAGAAATAATTCGACATATCCTGCCTGGAACACATATTATATCCGATGGCTGGGCAGCATACGGAAAAATTCCTCTTTTTGAGGGTGGAATATTCACGCATTCGGTTGTGACCCACCAAAACAACTTTGTGGATCCATACGATAGTGATGTACACACGCAAAACGTGGAGAGTATGTGGATGAGATCGAAACAAAAGGTCAAACGCCTATTCGGTACAAGAAGGGGGTTATTCACATCCTATTTGGACGAATCTGTGTTTAGAAGGACTTCTAAGGACATTAATAGACAATTACAGTTCTTAGGTATGTACAAAAATAAATAACAATAATTAATAAACAATGCCGTCTTCCGGAAATTGGATCATATGTAACGTACGTACAAAGTTCGAATAATAATATTGGTAATAATTATTTTTTGGCCACACTGACACGCCAACTAGCTGTCAAATAATATTCGTCCGTCAGCTTGGTTTTTACCGAAAAACCTTGGGACAACAACATGAACTGTGCATCTTCGGTTCCGAATTGAGTTCGCAGTGTTACCGGATGATCTTCTTTACGCGCCACCTCTATTATGGCCCTGTAAATAACAGAAGCCAGTGAAAGTACTGAGGGTTGATTGGAGAACAAGGTTAACGACTCATTGACACCAAATTGAGTAAAATTAGCTTTTCGCCATTTTGGAAATTAATTTAAATAATGGAAAACTTTTGTTTGTTCAAATAGAGCGAGGTGCGTGCAACAATAAGAGGAAATTGTGAAACAAAAAAAAAACTCACCTAAGATGCAAGAGCGGGGAAGTTTCGCGAAAAAACTAGTGGAGCGCAGCTTCAAGCTGTAGATGATCACTCTGCTCACATGTGAATCGTTACGCGGCCGTCTACTTCAGTATAGGGCGCACATCGGCCTCTGAAATTGGAACCCGAAACATTGTTGTACTTTCAAAGTGTATTACAAAATAGCACATGTGCGGTGGAACTAGTTTCATTCTTCTAGTCAAATATTAACCAATAAAAGTGGTAATCAGTACATGTAATTTAATTTTTAGAATATTAAGTCAAACAGCGAGATCTCGGATGTAATGAGGAGACATTAGTTGATGGTTTTCTCCATACATCGCCACAGAGTGAAAACAATGAAACCAGCATCAATTTTTGACATTACAAGAAAAGTGGATTGACAGAAAAATGTAATACAGTGGAACCTCGATTCTACGTTTTTCAAGGGAACGTAATAAATGAACGAATAATGCGGGAAACCGATAATGCGGGAAATCTTCAAATAATATTTTTAAAAATGTTTAATTTTCAAAAAACTTATTTATTTATGTAACTAAATGCAATGTAAAACTATTTGAGCGAGAAAAAATATTCTACAAAAACGGTCAATCGGGATAATAATTGGGGCTGGACGATAATATTTGGATGACAGATCGAGGAAATCAGTAAATCAGGAAATGATCATCGTGGAATTATTAAATATTGTTATGACGGGGTCTTGGTCGAGTAAAAAATAAACGATCCATGCAAAAAAACGAAGATAGTGAGAACGGTAGATCAGGGTTCCACTGAAAAAAAACGCAAAACCAAATGCGAGGCAAAACAGCCATGAATGAACAATATTCAACGGAAACGGTCAATCGGGATAATATTCGTGACGGGACCAAACTATTTAAACGATAGATAGAGGAAAACGGTAAATCGGGGAACGATTAATGCGGGATTCTTTTATATTGTTCTTATGGGTGTTGTGCCGGGACTATGAAAAATAAACGATCAATGCGGGAAAACGAAAAAAGGTAGATCGGGGTTCCACTGTATGTGTGTATTTTTGTATTGCAATGCGACCGCTCCAGGTATGCGATGGGTATGCTTGTAAACAGCACTGAAAAATACCAATTCTCTGATGATATATCAGTGGCCGTCAAAACTCGAGCTAGCTCTGTTCGAATGAAGATTAAAATGGCTGAACACAAGACACCATTCACCATTGGTTATAAGAATAAAAGGTAAGATAGATTTCAGTCAAAGCAAAAGTTTATCTATGCATTTAATACAATGTAAGGGCAGAAGAATTGACGAGTACAAACCTGATTTTGCAGTCTTGAAAATGTGCGATTTACTGCACATTCCGGAAATCCTTTGCAAACTTTCGAGATATCTTTTACGCTCAGCAGAAACACAAGATGGCTGCGGGGGGCTTCCCGGTTAGAGCGCAGGCGCTCCAATTCGACAACCAGCATTTAAATCTTCGCTGCAAGGATTCATCAAATTTTACAACACCGGATTAAATATCTTCCACAAACGGACCCAAGATGAATTCTCTCCGTGTGAAATCATATTTTTGTGCTAGTCTTGTCTACTCGGCGAGGCGCGAAGAGAATCATCCTTCACCGGAAACTTGTTTCCAGTTATGAAGGTGGTCCGAAGAATCTGCAGAAACGATCGGCTTCCGTCGTGGCGCTCATCGAGATAAATTTGAAATCTTTTCTGAGCTCCATTATCTGCAAGTTAAAAATAAAAGATTTGAAACAGGCTACATTGAAATACTTACGAAGTTGTTGATGGAGAAACGGAAGGAGCATTTCATATTCGACGGCGAAGATTTCATACCAAAATGTACTTCAGTGATCTTCATAATGATGTGCGGATTACAAAATATTTTAAATCATGGCATTGTTTTTCGCATACATGACATGCGAGGCACCACCATTTACGTGCGAAATTGAGAAATGTTCTGACTAAATGGAGATAATATTTGCTATGCGACAATAATATTTACGCGTTAGATCGGTAACAATTAATGCTGAATTATTAAATATTGCTCTTACGGGTGTTACGCCGGACTATTAAAAATAAACGAACACAATGAAAGAGTCGATCGAGAATATTCGAAACGCGGCGAGAGATTTTGGTACTTGAATTTCGTAAATAGATAACAAATGTTTACCAATAGTATGCATTTTCGTTTTCGGCTGACAAATCAACAGATTGCAATTTAAAATTGTATAATTCAATTGAAATGAGAAATGCGGCCCAACATGAAACAACACAATCAATGTAAAGCGGTCAACATCAAATCAATAACAATATACTGTTACATTACTCGACACGCGGACAATTTGTCGAGCATGACACGGTTTTACGAAACCTTCCGGCGTCCGGCTGGAAAGGTACAAATTTCACCATTACTCAATCTGTTATTGTTATATACTGATAAAGTCTAAGGTGAGAAAAACCATAATGACACAAAACTCGAGCGAAAGTGATAATAACACTAGGAAGAAATAAAATATATTAACATACCATTAAAGTGTCGTCTCTGCGTACCATCGAGCCGTCGGAAAGAAGGTGGCCGTTAAATTTGAAAGCTGACCATAGACGCAAATAATGCTTGAGCCGAGCATAGAGAATTGTGATCTGTACAAATGTGGCCATCACATGAATAATTTAAAAATGCAAACGCACTAAATTCAGTAAAAACCATTGCTTTTTAAATAATTAAATGATATTATCGATTGAAAAATCACATGAAATAATTTTTCCCGCATTAACTTTATATGAATGAGTGAAAACATTATGATTTAAAAAAAACTCTATTAACTTTATTTAGGAATTATTTTCGATCGAATAAATATAAAAACAAATAAAAAAAAAAACCTATGGACAATTCCATTGATGTTATTGGTAAGGGAAAATAAATAAACGGTGATTTCTTCTCAAAAATACGCCAACAAAAAAAAAAAGAGATCATTCTAAAATATGTACAAAATAATCGAAAGGCAACATTTTTTAAAGAGTGGAGGTTATAAATTTCCAAAAAACAAATCTTGGCGGTCCTCGAAAGAAATATGTTTTTTTTTTCGTTTTAAAATACACAGCGAACGACCAAAAGAACAATGACTTGCTCGAGATGCATGAAATCATCTCACTGATAGTAGGAGAAAATTTTAAACATATTTTTATCCAAACAAACTTGACATTAATGAAATCTTAAAGGTGGTCCACAGGATTTAAGCTGATGAATTTAGTGGTCTGTGCTGTTCTTAAGAGCTGAGACTATGAGATAGCAAGCGAAAGACTTCTTCATGTTTGTTGGTCAGAGAATAGGGCTAATTTGCAAGGTCATTTGGTAGCAGATGATATAAAGAAAAAACATTCACTGGCCATCCACAAATATAAAGAAAATGATGGGAAGCCATAAAATATATAAAGTAACATAGGAGAAAAGCAGGGCTTCGAACGGGAACGGTACAAAAAACAGTTAAAACCGCTATTTTTGCCGGAACGAAAACCGGAACCGAATCGAAAAAAACTCGGTTTTTTTTCGGTTCACGCTAGTATTTTTGAGATTTTAAAATTCCTCGGTGAGATAAAAAAAAAAGCGAATTCCTGGGTTTTTGGGTTCGAGCGGAACCGAAAACCGTTATTTTTCCGGAACCGAACCGATAGTTTTTTTTTTTACTTCAACCGGGACGAAAACCGAAACAAAAAAAATAGCGGTTCGAAGCCCTGGAGTAAACTATAGGATTACACTGTTTTGTTTGAATACAAATCATTAAATACATTTTTCAAAAAAAATGGAGACGCTCATTTTTTTCGACTCTGAATAAGATTCAGGCAAAATTCCGACGACTAAGAGACTCAGACTCCGACTACACAGCTCTGGTTTTTACTACAAGTGGCTCTTTTTTTATGTATAAATAAATGCCGCCCGGGGAGGTACGTCAGGGCAGCTCCCCCTTGCTACGCCACCTGGTGTTGAACATGATATCTGGAAATACTGATTTCTATTCACTCGCCTTGTGGATAGGATCAAATTCATTCGTTTTCTGTTGTCGCTTTATTTACACTTTTTTTATCATACGGTCCCCTCTGCTTGTGCTTGTTTACGGTGAAGTGGGGCGTCGACTATGGAAGCCTCAGCGAACCGATTGGCGGTGTTCACCTGCCGGCAGGTAAATAACGAACACAATGGTCCGCGAGAATTCAACAATTATTAGAAACCATTTTTTAACTTGAATTCGCGGTGATAGTGAACGAGGCCGAACATTTCCGAACGTCGGTCGTGACGTTCTTCGCGTTTTCGGCGACCGGCAATTGCAATACGATTCGGTGGGAGAGTAATACAACTTGTTTATGACTACGAATTTAAAAAGAATTTAAAAAAACAATATCACATCTAGTGATTTCAAAAAAAATGTGTATAATTCTACACACAATGGCCAATGTAGTCAGTGGAGTGGGAAGGGGTCCTGCCGCTCACACGATCCTTGAGTTTGCCGCCCCCAATACGTCTTCTAATTTTGTTTTAAAATCACTTCTACGATTTATAAAGTATGGTTTTTCAGTTTTTACCATAAATGGCTTATTTTTTTTATGTATAAATATAATTTCTTGCAAAATGTTGTTTTTATTTTTGAAAATTCTACCCTCAAAAAAGCACCGCCCGGGGTGGTCCACCCCTATAGCACCCCCTAAACCCTTGCTATATTATTTTTTTTGTTAAATCCACATTTTCCAATGTGAACTCGTGTGTGAATTTTCGAAATGTTAACGTAAATATGGAACGTTTTCGTATTATATATTTTGTATTAAGGTATGTATTCTGAAGATGTTTGCATACTTACTCGTTATTGTGAATCTTTTCGGTTACGAAATACACGATTCAATTAGTGTTTTAATAGACTCGTTTATTAATTACGTTGTATTGGCAACACAAGTGTATATTGTCTTTGGTTATACTCAAACGTCAAACTAATGTACTGTCAAACTTTTCTAAACTAGAAGTTGATAAAAACGCTCTTTTGTTTGTTAAACCTAACAAAAAGCAAACTGAGTAAGAAAACATGAATGCTGTGATGGTAAACCTAATGATCGTAAGTTATGGCTGGCATATTCTAAATACGGCGAGCATTTTCGATTCTTACATGACTATTCTGGATTGTTTTTTTAACATTTTTAAAACAATGGCTCTTCCTCTATAAAGAAATAAATACTCATTACCGCGCCCCTCTCCTTCTTAAAGTTCCGTTCATTCCTCTCGGATGCCAAATAATTAATCTTTTATATCCTTGAAATTGAACAATGAAACATATTTCTTTTTTGTTTCAGTCGACAGACACCGACTTCCGCAGCAAAGGGCCCAAGAGCAGTTAACATCAAGCGGACATTGAAAAATTGCTGGAAATAACCTCACCGAAAAAGGAAAACATCTCAGTAGCAATTGACATCTTGAATCACTTGTGGCTGGCGCTGCCATAGGCACTTGCTTAGTTGGTTGTGCAGCCAGTGATCCTTCATATTCAATTTCATTCAGACAAAGTTCACATAAAATTTGAAAATACACTCATAATAGGTTATATCTGTCAATAATGTATTGTCCGCTTTTGACCATGTCTATAATAATATTGTTTTTCAAATAAATTTATTTTCTCTCTGAACCTGTGCTTTGTGTGTAAATCCGTGTCCGCTTCCTAATGGTGGTTTGTTACTAATTCCTTCTTTTTCAAACTGATTTTTTGTATTTATATGGGATATATTAATTATTATTTTCTGCACATTTCATTTTATCGAGTTTAGTGAAAATGTAGTTAGTCAACTTTCAATAAGATTACCTGAATTGAATTTGATTCCAATGATAGACTGGTAGTAGTCTTTTGAGGTAGTTTTTTGTGTATTTATACTCAAACAACATTCATGGCAAATTAAAATGGAGCAGAGGTGATATAAATTTGACCTAACCTAACCGGGAACCGAGCCCAGACCCAACTGAATCACAGGGGGTAGTATGATTATAACAATCAATCGGAGCGTAGTAGTTTAATAGTGTCTGTACAAAATATTGCTGCACCTAGTTAATTATACAAAAAATATAGAACATTAAATAGTTACCTAAGATTCAAGCTGCATTTTGTTACAACAAGTTCTCATGTTGGTACCTATATAACCGACGCCCAGACACAATATTACCCTACCTATGCACTTTACACTTATCATATTCTTTTTTCCTGCATTACGTATTTTGCTAAATTATTGCTTGGGAAAAATTATCAAATGAAGGTAAGACATTATTTTGTCAAGGTAAGAGGCTTTGGAATACCATTTTTTGAATTGCAAGTTTTTGCTCCAGCTCCAAAGGACACAAAGGCGTTGTAATAATATATTTTGTTTTTGTATTCATATTTGATGGTAAGTGGAGTATTTGAAAAATGCCGTTCGCACTGGGACTCGAACCCGATGTCAACCCGGCACGTGAGCCAAAAACGCTGCACCATAGAACTAGACTTTTTTCGATCGATTACTGGTTGATGGCTAAAAAAATCCCTTCCCACTATAAGAGGCATAGAGAGAGCGGTGAGTCAAGTCTAGTCCTGTCATAGCCTAAACCGTCTATAAGAGTGTAACTAGCAGTTCTCTAGAGATACCGCCGTAAGGATGCCATATGCTCCACAGAGATCGGACATGGCTTGAAACAAATCTCTCGAGACACACACTTACTTGAGGAGAAAAGGAATCACCAACCATAATGGCATTAATCAATTGACTATTAAAAAAATGTATTTTTTACAAAGGCAGTGGTTTGTAGTTTTTATATTGAACTACTTATTGCCTTTATATATGTTGTTCTTTTGTCATACATATTCTTATTCATTAAATTATTTTTTAATTATGGTAAAGCAAATTTCCAATGAAAAATATTTAATTATATATTATTACCAGCTAAAAGAGAAACATTTGTTTAAAATTTAATTTTACATTTCTCAAACTGCCATGCTCGATTTTATTCAGTTATTTTTTAATTTTAATAATTACTACTTACAAAAGATAATATTAAGAATAACAATTTTCGTTCACTTTTATAATGAAACTCTACATTACCAAAGTAAATAGCTTAATGATGCTATTAACTCTCGCGGCTCGGTGACTAGAAAAATACTTCTCTGCCAATGGGGGTCGTTTAGGGACCCCAGTGGTTTCCTCATTAATTATAAACATTGTATCACCCATATTGAAATAGATATTTAAGAAAATGTGGGTACTGGGGTCGCATTTCTTGAGCTTAGAACAGGAAAAGTTAACTTATGCAATTTAGTTTCATTTTACATCATTTGCCACTTGTATTGACGATTTCTTAATTGTAGGTGTATAGGTGTTAAGCATTTTAATTCGGTGTAATTATAATGTAATTTGTAAATCCTTTTCATTGTTAGTAGTTGCTTACACCTTTTTATTTCAATTTAAATTGTATAGATAGCACTGTTTAATTTATTTTTCTCCTCAGTTGATAATACTCGTGAGGAGCGAAACCGGTCCTGATCAAATAAATTTTAAGTGGAAAAAGTACTAAAAATCTTTTATTATTATTTTTATAACAATTTTTGTATAAAATATGAAAAATGATGGTGCGCAGCCTTTGGTCCACACTCTATGTAACTGTTGAAATGCTCATAATTCAGTCCCTGGACCTCTTCCAAAGTGAGCATAGTACCAATGTACTTACTGGGAATTGAACAATGCAACCGAAGAGCCCAACATTGACCACTCAGCTTGTGGAAGACACAGCACAAAAACGTTTTCAAATCTCTTTGTTTAAGATTATATTCACATCTTTGACAAGTGTCTTCAAAATAAAGTGAGACAGTCTGAAGACGCTTCTCGTAGAGGAGAAACACGTTTCACAATTTTTAATTATCAGCATACTTACTATAGTGCCTAGACATTATGAAATAACAGCGGAAAACAGTGTTTGCTCTTTGACTGCATCTCGAAATTCTCTGAAAATGTCCAGAGTCCCAAGCCGACAATTTCTTCCAACATACTTACCTACTCAATGTGTACTGAAAAATGCATAATTTGATACAAAAAAGGATTCAATCGCAAATCTTCGCCAATACTGCAAAAAACACATCCATTTGACATGAGAGACAAATACGATATTGCTATTGTGCGTTGAAAATGAAGATGTCTTTTAATCAATATTGGCGACGAATTGGAAATTGAATGAGGTAGGGTACTTCCACAGAACAATAAAAAAGACACAATTAGTTTTGAACAAATCAGTATAATTAAAGACAATAAATAATATTCAATTGAATCAAGTACAATTTGTTACACCAGAGAAAAACACATACAATGAGAGGACGAAGCTAACATCTTTAATTAGTGTATACTAGAATACAATAGTTGTTTTTGTTATTACTTATAGAACTAAATATGTACATGTTTTCACGATACCATTTGAAGCAAATGACACCCACATCAAGTGAACAGGAAAGAAATGTATTTTATTTGATAAAAGTAGTCGAAAAAAACCATCGAAACCATCTGCGATATTCACAGAGACCTCTTGAATCCTCGCAAAATTGTAAATCGAATGCTGCGGCATGTAAACAAAATGACATTTCTTTCCGCCCAGCCCGATATATAAACTCTTAGAGGACAAATTCAAGACACTTTTAAAAAGAATACATTTTTACAATGGAAGTAACACAATAGAACAAAATATTCAGTATATGAATCATATGAAAATAAATAATAATTTGGCCTCGTATGTGTGCAACAAATCACATTGCCTTGAACCGCCATCTCTCGAAATACATCTAATCCTCTTACTAACCATCCAAAGTATCGGGAAGGCCAGAAGGCAAATAATATTATTTTAGGTATCTTCGATATCTTAAATAATGAAATTATTTAATTAGACAGATATCATTATTTTAAATACAGGCCGCGAGACGTTTTTGAAAACTACTCAGACACGACTAAGGAATCCAATCCCGGGATCCCATACAATTATCGATACATTTCAATCTCGGGATTAGAAGACACGATCCCGTGTTGGTTTTCAAGCCGAGCGACAGTTTACATGCTTTGCGATAAGACTGACAGCATACAAAAACGTAATTGGATGCTAACATAACAAATTTCCTTATAACATTTATTTGAATGCATTTTACAGCAGTAAATTTGTCGGTACCTTTGTTTTCTATGTCTTCTTAATGCATGGTATCAGATATCAATCGGAGTGTTTTTCTTATGTTCTATTAACATCAATTATGTAATAAAACACTTGACAACTAAAATATATTTCGGTTAGCTTTCTATATGAACATTATGATAAATATCAAAAAGGCGCACACCGAAGATGCAACTAAAGTCATCAATAACCGCATATAATTATGTTTCAATATTTTATCGACTTGTATTATTGGAAGAGTTGAAAATCAATTTGAATTCACAATGAAACCGTAGACTAAATATGGTAAAACAATTGACGACTTGGAATTAAATTCTGGCATATTTTAAAATAATATTAAAATTACTTAATGCAGTGGTTTCCAACCTTGTTACTGCACTTCCCTTTGAAGAAAAATGTGTCCTTAAAAAAATGTTCTGATCCCGGGATCGAAAAATTCTAATCCCGAAATCAACATTTAGGCTCGAGATTGGATTCCCTAGTCACGACCTGTCGCATACATGATCTGTCAGCCCCCCCCACAATCAATGAAGTTGGAGAAAGATGGTGACGAGCCACCGAAGACTCTTCCTCAGTCAGATGGACAGAGACCATCCCAACAAGCCCGAGACCGGCGCCGCCACCTTATCCAGATCATCCCGGCCACCCGAAGACCCGCCGACGACGGAGATCAAGAGAGGGAGGTGTACCGGACCGTCGCGGCATTACAAAACTAAATTAATGCGAAAATGGCTTCATTAATAAGTCAGTGAAAAATTTCCCGCCCTGTTTTTCGTTAATAAACAGTAATCGTCCCATTGAGTCACCAAAATTTATTATAATTCTTAGAAAACGGTCATTTTAAGGCTGCCGAGATATAATTTTTTTTTACCAATGATACCGAGATGTAGACATTCAACAGTCTGCGCAAGAATGATAAGCGCACCCAGTTTTGTATTATGAAAGTCATCAATAGTTAACAATTGATATAAAAAATAGTCGCATATTTAAGGAATGCAATAATCTGTTGTTTCGACTACCTGGGCTATCATCCGTTCATTATTAACAGGTTGAAAATGGTACCAAAGGTAAAAACCATTTATATTTAAGATGTGGATGTATGTTTAGACACATTTCAAATATTTATAAAATAAATAAATCATTCATGTTCAATTTAATTTGACAAGGTGCGTGAAACATTCTAGCGCAGACTGTATGTTATTAAGAAACCATAGTCAATACGCATTATAAAACAAATACGCTCGCTTATTGAATAAAAGTCAACATTTGCTTCGCCTGGACTCTTGCAAAACGTAATAAAAAGTTAATGGAGGTGGAACAAGACTTATAAGACTATGAGAAATTTGCTGCCCTGTTCCACATTCGTCTGTGAAAATAATTGACAAAGTAATCCCGGTGAGTCGCCAGAATTTATTATCATGTTTGATATTGGTTCAGAAAATGGCCGTTTTTTGGCGACCATTCATTCGTATTCTGCACAGAGACATGATCATTATTAAACATATAGGAAAACTTTCATACAAGGGTCAATGCCTCACACCTCTTATTGGAGGAAAAGCGGCAATGACATCGACGCCACTTTGAGCCTAGCAGTGGACCACTGTCCGAGATCAACGGGAGAAGATGGGCAGACAAAGATGGGACTAGACCAAAACAAAAATTTTCCGAGTAGTGTGCCGAATTTGCCACACATTTCAATATTTTAAATTAAAAAAAATATTTGATATCACAGCCAACACTCACTGCACTACTATTCGTAACTATCCAACTGGAATTCCAACAAATTAAAACCACATACAACATTTGTAAAAACCTTACTCGACTACTACGACAATAGCATCAAACAAAATTCTGCCTACTGGCAGCCCACTTACAACTATAAGCACAGGAAACACGATCCTGTTTTTATCCTAATATCAATATTCAACCCGGTGAAAATTTTATTCTCAGTGCAGTGCTTCAGAACTTCGATCATGGAGTCGAATCCGGCTAAACATAAAACTCAAATTACTAATAAAACTATTTCCTCAACGCATCAAACACAAACCGACCCCAATCGTACTCCACAATTCGCAATCAACCTGAAACAAAAGCTCCCGCCGAAAAATAGCCATCCATCAACAACCAATGCAACCTCAAAAAAGCATCAAATTCCACCCGTACTGCTTCACCGGAAATCTGATTACATTTCACTTGAACGTGATCTCACCCACCCTAGATCCGAGTAGACATTACTACCTCCAATGCTTACCGAAAAGCTGTAAATCTCCTGGACCAAAGTAGCACACCGTACCACTCATGTCTGTTAAATGCCGAGAGAGCACTGAAATTAGTTGTCAAGGGGGTACCAACATCAACCACCACTAGGGATTCTGAAGTCTCGGGGTTTTCAAAGTCCCGGGACTCGATACGTGATAAGGTCAAAGTCCCGGGACTTCCCGGGACTTGGGAAAAATAACAATGCCGGGGGTAAAATTATGACCATTACTTCACAAATCACAATACATACAGCTTTTATACCTTTTTTTGTCCTATTGAGACATTGGTAACTTTGTGCAATAGTGTAAAACATTTGTAAATAAAACAACATCAGATGATAGACACCAATGTAAATTTATTTTAAATCAAAATTAGCTTTTAAGGTCACATTAGCGATTGCTTGCATCCAATTTTTATTTGTTAGAATGGTTTTTACAAAATTAAAATGTACAATTTGGCTTTCTTAAGTCCCGGGACATTAAACAACAAAGTCCCGGGACTTAAGACAGCAAAAAACCTTAAAAGTCCCAGGACGTCTCGACACAGAATCCCTAACCACCACTGATGAAGCTCATTCCAGCCTTGGCGCCCAGGACTTTCTAATTATCAATTAAAGTCAAAAGGATGAAAAAGCGGTCAATGCCACAACTGCCAGGGCTTCGGACATCCCCCCCCCCCAATGCATCAAATGTTCAAAAGAGCACTCAGTAAAAGATTGCCAACTAGCACGCGATGACTCGCATGCGACAACTGTGACGGGGGCCATTCGATGAATTTCCGCAGCTGCATCAATCACCCTGAGCATGGCAAACCGAAATACATCGCGAGACCCTGGCCACAAGTTCCCAGAAAGATTGTCATCGATTTAACCACAGTTGAAGTTTCCCGCACGCCTAAAGGGAAAGAATTATTTAATTCAAAAAAATTACATTCATTCAAAATAACAGTCGAGATTCTGAGCATGGCAAACCGAAATACACCGCAGTGCCACAATTGTCAAGGCTTCGGGCCCCCCGCAAATACATTAGACGTGCGCAAGAACACACAGTGAAAGATTGCTAGCTAAAACGCAGACTCATCACCCACATGTGCCAACTGCAGAGCGGCCCACTCCGCGAATTACCGAAACTGCAAAGAACATCCGGAACATGGCAAGCCCAAGTACATTGGCCACAAGCTCCTAGGAAGGAGCCAAAATCCAACCACATTGGAATACCCGACCACCACAAATAAAAATCGAACCACCATCCAATAGAATACAACATCAACAGGAACCCCATGCGGCTATCCTACTTGGCTGAGGGGAATGGCAAGAGATCGGGGAGTCTTAACTTAGTCCTCAAACACCCTACCAAACATCACAGTGGCCCCGAGGGAACTTGAGCTCACCAGAGCCCTCAGAGGGATGATCCTTAACGGTCAATCAATTCTAAGCAACGTAATTATATTCGGCGCCGTCTCCCGTCCACCCTAAGACCCACTAGACAAAGGTAATAGTGGAGATCAAGATACCGTCGCGGCAAAACCAATACTAAATTAACTGAATACATCAACATGTTGAAGAAAAACCCATCGTTATTACGTGTTAGTAAACAAATACACTCACTTTTTGGAAATTTGCTTCGCAGCAAAACACTCAAGTACTGAAACATCAAAAATAGGATCGAGGAGCGACGGGGTACAGAGTGAACCCAGAGAAATTTTCAGAATACTTTCAAAGCATTTCAGCAGGTGTATGATCAACCCCGTAGGTTAAGGGAGTTCTCGCCGACAACGAGGTGGGCTTGTGGTAGTTGCAAAATGTTACAGTTTGGCCAAGATGCCAAAATGGCGCACGAAAGAATATTACAATGAACCTCCTCCGCCAGCGGATCAACGGAACCTGGACGAGAAACAGAGATCCGACTGCGACCGACTCATATGGGAGCGGGGAGATATGACTGAAACCAAAGCCCTTTTTCATTAAATAAATAAAATTTCTCTCTATGTGGAAGAATGATTTATAGATTGAAAACCTATTAAACTACGATGGTAAATGTAACGCTTTTGATAATTCTATGATAGAAACTTGCAGTCACTAGTATTTTTATGATCATATTGAATGCTCGAGAAGCATATATTGCCTTGTATGACATCATATCACCGGGCCGCAGCTGACATTGGCCTCCTGCCAGTCAATGAAACTGATATTAAGCAATTTACCACTTTTCGCAATCACCGTACAGACCACCACTAGGGACTCCAGATTCAAGCCCACCCATTAATCTTTAAGGACCCAAGCCATCCCCGCGACAACCAGACCCAGACCAATACTCCCCTCACCAGAGCCACTCTCAGAATTCCACCGATAATTCACCATTATAAGAACAGCCTCGACACCTTAGAACGTGACCTCGCATTAAAACGGCACAATCAAATTGGACTTCCCCACTGCCGATGCATATTGAAGAGCCATTTCTCTCCTCGATGACAGAAATACAAATCAGCCATTCCTATCACCTCACATCTGAAAACCCTTCAAAATTGTTATCGGAGGGATCCCAGAAACAGCGGATTTAGACAACATCTAAAACATACTCAAGGACATGGACTTTCCAGTCTCCGACGTCCAGCAAATGAGAAGAGCTCAAACACATGAGGCTCTACCGATAACCCACTGGACGACCGAACCACCAAAGGCAAAGAAATTTTTAACATCAAGCAAATTGGAATCTATACCATTAAAGTAGAGTCTCTAAGACGAAAGACATTTGCCAGACTGCCACAATTGCAGGCACATTGGCCATTCCAATGCTGGTTGAGACGCTACCCCCGATGCGCCAATAATCATCAATCGCGCGAATGCACACATCAGCGTGAGGAGGGCCCGGCCACTTGTGCTAATTGCAACGGCCCCCATCCAGCCAATTACAGAGGTTGGCCTAGACGCCCGCAATATAACAGGCTAGTGAGGGTGGCCCGGAATTGGCTGTTGCCACACCGGGGCCCTCCACCCACCTCCAACAACCAGATAAACAGACGCCAGTATGCAGACAACATCCAGCCCCAAGAAACCCCCATTCCACAAACGACAAACTAATTGAACTTGAACAAAGAAAAAGTAGGGAGGAAGGAGACACTTAAACAATCATCCGAGAGAGGAAAGGGTGGCACCACGGGAGCAACCGTGGCGCATAAACCAATGGGCGGATAGCTCTCATCCGTCCACTGGCTGCCAGTATCCATTCCGCAAGCAATATAATTTTTCTCCCATCAACATCTCCAGTCAACACTGAGTGTCAGTTTGTCAGGGGAAGTTGACACGTCGTCATAATTTGAATATAGATAAAATGTAAGCGGTTTCCATTTATAAACAAACTGGAAAAGCGTATAGATTTCTTTTTAACATTTTCAATCGTTCCAATAGATACTGGAGGAGTTCAACCCGATCACTGCTAATGTCACAGCATCTGCGACGCAAAGTTTGTGCTGAAAATAATGAGAGAAATCTTTTGCATACTAAACTGATTGTTTAATTTAAATAATACCTGATTTGTCCTGTTTACCAATCATTCTTAAGTGATATTTCGAAAAATCTGCCGACGGCAAAAAAAGTTTAAAGCAAATCGCTTCGAGTGAATTCAAGGTTCTAAGGGATAATATCATAAGCGACATAATAATAGAAAAGGATTTGACAGATCCTATATTGTAAGCGTTAATGAGGCACTAGGTCAAGGACTCCTCTCGTGAAAATTAAGATAGAGTGACGGGAAATGCCACCTATATATATACTCGTATATATATATACACCTATATACTCGCATCATATGCATGCATATACGCAAGATGCAATGACATATGTTCTTCATTACAATCGTCAAGATCTAATCATCACCTTTACGTGCAATCCGAAATGGATAGAAATTGTTCAATTGCTGCTCCCGGACAAACATCAAGTAATCGGGACGACATAACCGCACGTGTATTCGAACAAAAAATCCGGTCGTTGATTGATGATAAACTACATTGTTAAGCATCGCATCTTTGGGGATACTCGATGCTGGATGTATTCGATTGATTGGCAAAAACGAAGCTTGCCGTTTCCACGAATGTCGCTCTATTCTGAGGTGTAGGGTTGTGGAGTCGGAGTCGATGTGTTGCGTTATTTAGGCCTGAGTCGGAGTCGTAAAAAATGAGCGGCTCGATTTTTTTTGAAAAATATATTTAATTATGAGTATTCAGACAAAATAGTCCAAAGTGTTGATATTGCATGGTTCGCTGACTTAAAATGATTTGATGGTATTACATATATACAGGGCTTTTTCTACCCTGTAACGCGGCGGAACGGCGTTCCGGCACCTTTTTTTCTCGAAATTTTAATAAATGTTTAATTTTAAAATATATATATTTTGATTTATTTTCTATGCATTATATGAAAAGCCGTCATTAATTCTATCAAAATGATATTCGAATATATAATAAGTAATATACCTTCTTAGAAAATGCTCGAAAAAAGTGCGTAGGAATATAATAGGAATATATCGTATAACAGTAATTCGTATCTACGATCAAAGTGTGCCAGGGCACCAAGAGAAAACTGCTTAGCATACACGAAAGCCATGCAAACAAACATTTGCATGAATAAAGAAGATGACATTACGTCATTTCGACAATTGGGAGCTAAGGTTATACGCAGTGTTAGGCCCTCACAGCAAACTTCCACTGTATACAGCTATCTCTAGACCAATTATGACTAAAACCTGCCCGTCACACAAAAAAAAATTCAAAAAATCCAGAATAAAAATTTGAGATTTATAACCGGAGCCACATTGGCGACTGTAATACCAGCCTTCGTGCAGATCTAAAACCATAAATGAACACACCCGAATCCCGTCATCGAGGCACTCCTACAGGATTACATTGAATATCCTACCACCCAGGAACGTGTCCTGGCTCAACCCGACACATAACTCACTCACCCACCTACCCGGTTGTTGGTATTAAAAATGGAATGTGTCACATTTGTACATTCCGATCAAGTACACCTGCAGTAGGTGGGATAAATTCAAAATAAACGATCGAAATATGGATGGAACCGTAACTGCAGAGACATAAAGATTCAACAATATGAGAGTCCATTAGTTATTCCAAATTCATTTCCAACAAAAAGCAGATAGCAGACCGCACACTCATAAAAAGCAGCCTGTCGCTTATTATTTCTGCAAATCTAGTACCGAGTGGGATCAATTAGTTTGATGTGTTGAATTAATTTTATAGTGAATTTCAATACACTTCATCGACAATAATGAAAATAAAGGAATATTGTTCTAACTAGGGGACTTTTGGGACCAGAGCTTCACCGACTGACCGGGCTGCCATATACTACAAAAGGATACTGCTCGATTCAGATCTGCAAATGACCACCAAAGTGAGAGTCACAGCAACACGTACGGAATGTATTTTAATCGTACGAATGTATAAGTTGTGCTGTCTGCTTCTGCAGCTCGTTGGCGTGATTATGAGCAATATGGTGGTTTTAATTCATATTAAAGCTGTACACCTCGGTTTAAGTTTCATTTTCAGAAAACACCATTGAAATAATCCCGGGAAAGAAGTTGCGAAACGATTCATCGGCGAAGGGTTCAGAGTGGTAGTGCATCGTGGAAGCGCATTGTTCAATCGTACGAACCGGACATGCAAAGCTTTGGGAGTGACGACTCCCATATTAATTGTGCAAACAAACATTTATTTATTATTCTAACGCAATGCAACCCCCTCCCATATGACATTTTGGCAATTCGGAGCACTGGTAGTGGACTAGCAAACACCAAATTTGACCCTCAAGACAACTTCGAAAAATTAAAACAATTGGCAACTTTGGTAATAATAAACGATGACGAACGGCACATGCCCAAGCTAACCACAGATGAACCGATCACACCTTTCTCCGGAAAAGATCGGTTCAACACGGTTAAACAAAAAAAAAAAAACCAAATTTGACAAATCACTAAGCCAGTCAAACGTGTGAGCGGACATGCGTCTCCAAGGCGAGCTAGACCTTCAGCGATGACGTAAGCCGGACAGGCGGGTACCCCCCAACTGTTAAAAAGATATCCTGAAATAGACATACTTCCAAACTAAAAAAAAGGTCTTACCCCCTTTCAGAAGTAAATAAACAAAAAGAAGGACATACTTTAACATAAAAGATAACCGGATTGCAGCGTAATAAGAACGTTGGCATTTGAACCAGCGTGAAATATATTTTTCAGAATCATTGGATCGCTATCCCCACACTAAAGCAGCTCGAGATTATTGCGATGATCAGATGAGACAATTTCACCTGCATCGTCGGCTTACTTCCTACATAAATTTATACATGTACTCGAATAAAGTAGATCCCAACGCAGGCGAGATAGACCTCGGAATAAAAAGACTAATCAACAACGAAAAAACATTGAACACCCTAACGATAGTTATTGAAAACCATTTCCATTCTGTTGCCTGAACAGGTAATAATTCCTAAAAATCGCAGGCCGATCAGATTACTCCCACCGAAACGAGAGACGGCGGCCCAGTAATAATTGCGCTGTATACCAATAGGCTTTGAATCTTTCAAAGATGACCAAACACAGCGCCCAACTGACAATTTACACATAACAGTAGACGAATCGGTCATTCTGTAATTGCTGTTTTGCTCGTATTCGTATGTTATAATTAATATACACCCGACTCTTGTTTTACATCGTTTTGATTTACACTGTTTTGAAATAACACGAAATTAAACATGTATCGAGTTTTAAATGATACTTTAAAGATTGTATTATTGTGTTTTCATGAGATTTTTTTACATCAGATGTGAAAGAAGGTTCGAGTGTATGTACATTTATTTATATTTTTAATCCACAGCGTGAAGCAGGTGGCCTGCCAATGAATATATCTCATATTCACAATTAACATTGCAACATGGACATAAATCAGTTAAACAAATAAAGACAAATATGGTCAACAAAATGTGGCTAAGACAATGCCAAAATGAAAAACCTTGCGATGATTGCGGCACCGACACCAGCTCTGCATCTTCAGTTTCAAATCGGATCCGCAGTGTTCCCGGATGATCTTCTTCGCTAGTCACCCCAATTATGGCCCTGGAAATAACAGAAGGCATTGAAAGTACTGAAGGCAGGTTTAATAACAAGGTCAACCACTCATCGACACCAATTTAGGTAAAATTAGCTGAAGCCTTTCACCATTTTGGAAAATAATTTATAAAATGAAATGTAAATAGTGATTTTGACAATGAATATTTTTTGGAAAATTGCAAAGAAAAACTCACGTAAGATGCAAAAGCGATCACCAAAGGGCAGCGGTTTTGCCAAGAAACAGGTGGAGTGATGGACCATCCGGGTACGTTCACACTGCTCAGCCGCTCTACGCGGCCGTCTTCTCGAGTATATGGGGCGCACATTGGCCTCTGAAATTGAAACCCGAAACATTGCTGTACTTTCAAAATGTATTACAAAATAAACAAGCATACTTGGCATTTGTTTGAAACTAAACATTTTTTAAGTGCGATGTGATGCATTATCAAACCATCTGTCTTGTACTAGCTTAATACTAAATAAATGTGCATTTCACAATTTGAATTTGATGCCTTTCAGCCCAGCATCGGCAGCAAACACCCTAAAAGTGACTCAGAATACATTCTATATACCTGCGGTCAGCAATGTGTGGTCTGTGAGAAAATTTCGAGAATAAGAGAGAATGATATCAACCTTGGGTGGAATCACACACAGAACCTTTTGCTAATTATTACCCAAAGAGTAAAGATTCTAGGCATAGGTAATAGATCCGTTCGGCGCAAACATTCAAGATACCAATTTATGCATGAAGCTAAGAGGAAGGCTCGTCGATATTTCGTTCGAAGACACTCTCAAAGTTAAATTTCATTAATCGTTATAAAGACCTCGAGATAAAAAGTGAATACCATTTGCAGTGAAGGGCGGTGAAAATTCAATAATTCCCCACAAAAAACAAATTAACGAAAAGGCCTCTTAGTCTGTCACAGCAAACACAAAACACTGTCACTTTTAAGTTGTTCACTGTCAATGTCACTGGCATTATAATAAAAAATCATTTATTATTTTTAATACAAAACACAATATCGATCTTGGCTTGAAATACATTCAGTTCTGTCTTGCAGTTGAATCATTGGAGATGAATATAAATTTAATCAATTTAAATAACATTAAAAATTAATATAGCTTTAGTAATTTAATTATGATTAACACTCAAGCACCCGGCAATTTCGCAACAAAGATAGGCTCACGTTTTTTCTTTAAAAAATCATACATTGAAAAGAACCGAAAATAATAAAAATTTGACATGCCTAATTAAAGTAAATGTCCATAAACATGTGAAGCAATAAATTATAATCCTTAATTGTTTGATTTTTATGGCATCCAGAAAATCTCATAACTCATAATCTCATAACAAAACTGTGTAACATTTAAATTTGAATCATTCAAATTATGTACACTCCCACAGATTTTGTCACTAACGACCCGGGTTTCGCCTTTCGGCATCTTCAGGCGTTCAAGCGCACGGATGAACTTGAACTGACCGTTCAAGTTCATCCGTGCGCTTGAATGCCTGAAGATGCCGAAAGGCGAAACCCGGGTCGTTAGTGACAAAATCTGTGGGAGTGTACATAATTTGAATGATTCAAATTTAATATTGAAATTCCACCAAGCACCTTCAGTCGAAATCTTAAATTATATGTGTAACATTTGTTTGCGTTGACAAAATGACACACCCCGTTCTCCTAAAGTAGAAATTGAGAGAGAGAAAAAAAATAATTAAACTCTCTCGCCTCCGACTTGTCGGATTTGGTATGAACAGGTGGTCTCAAAAAGGTATGCAAATTTCTATGGGATTTTTGGGAAACATAAACTACAAAAAAAATACCAATGAAATAAAACTTCTCAATCAAGGTTAAGTTTTTAAATGTAAACATTTATTCTGGTCTACCTACATGCCATTACAACTTAATACAAGTATGGTAGGTATACAAAAATATTTAAAACAATTCAAGTTACAAACACAAAGGAATTGAAAAATTATAAAGTCCATCTGCGATAATGAAGTTACCTATTATTTAAGATTCCAGCGTTTTATTATACTTTCAAAATCGAAGTGTAATCGATAACAGGAAATCTTTAGGAAACAATGTTTGTGCAATAGTAATAATATAAAATCTAAAACAAATTCAATATCTTTAACAAAACAATTGTAGGCCATAGTAATAATAGATAATAAAAAAAATCTATATAATTGTAGTGCATTAATAAGAATAATAAAAATAAAGTCAATTAAGTGTAGGGAAAAATTAAGAATAAAAAAAATAAAGCCAATTAATTGTAATGTAAATTTAAGAATAAAGAAATTTCACAAAACATAAAGCCAATTAATTGTAGAGAAAAAAAAATTAAAATAAAGTCAATTAATTGTAGTGTAATAATAACAATGGATAATCTTTAGGACGGTCCACAATTAAATATTTTTGATGCAATATAAAACAAACAACTCCTTTCGGAGAGACCAAGAATTTATGAATGATTAATCAGTGAAAAAAATACAAGACCCACCTTTGGAGGACGTTTACTCGCTGCTAATCGCTATACATAAAATAATTAAAAAAAAACAATTACGGAATTAATTATATCGATTGCTATAAAGTCCTCCAACGGTGGACTTCCCATTTATTTATAGTAACTAGTTATAGTACAATAATTAGTATATAGTCAATTGAGAATTCATTGTATATAATGCCTCTAATTCAATATTTCAAGAGTATTTACTCAAACAAAACTTTTAATTTATATTTATATGGATTTCCTTTCCAGTAATTCTTTTAACAGTAGACAAGCAAACAAGTTTCTTATATATAATGTTTCTTACTTCTATTCTTAATAGTAAATAATTAAACGAAAGTTGCTTATGTAGGAATGAATACAAAGATAATGATTTATATTTATTAATTCTAATAGTCGTTAGTTGTTTCAAGCAGGACGCGGTGCTTCGGGAAGGGTGGGGAACCTTGCTAAGGAACCACCCACTATTCCTGGCCAATTAATTTCAAAACCCCTTAATATACATTCGGATACAAGTCCTCTGACTTACGTATAGCAAATACGCTCCTCCAGCTTTTCGGTGACTTTCCTAAAGTCACTAGCCAGCTTCGGCTAAAACAAAATCGCCCCCGTCCAGGTCCCAGACCCGGGCGTGGCAAAACCCCGTCGGGTATTCGGTACATGAAATTTTTGACACTAACAAATATTACGTTAATTACTCGTCTCTATTTTTCACGGCGCCTTACTTGAAATTCAACAACTGGAGAAACCCTTTTGGTTTTAACTAACCATGGTTCTCAAACAAAGAAAAATGTATCTCAACCAGTCCTCGAAAAATTATAAATATCGGGGCTTCCTACATATAGCTCCAAACTAACTATAACTATATAAATCTTACATTTAGTTCCCAAATAGAATTATTATTAATAGTTTAAGTTATTACAAAAATAAACTGGAGAAATATTTTATTTTGTTCGGAATTTCTCAAGAGACACCAAATAAAATATAAAAGAGAAGAAAATAAAACAAATGTGGTCCATCTGCAACGTTCCTAGACCTAGAACAGGCGCCACCACCAGCTGGAATTCCTCAGCTATTTTGTTATGGAGAATTTCTAAGAAACCGAGCCATAACAAAAACCATCCCTTCGGTCGTTGGTCGAGCTACCGCGCGTGTTAGGCGCGTGCTACGCACATTCCCGTTACTTGGGTCAGACACCAGCTTGCGAATATAGAATTTACGGAAACAAAATACTATTTTTAACAGCTGATATTTACTCACGGTTTCCTTTGTAGTGATGCTCGCTCTGGGCCTCTGGTTTCTTTATATTAATTCGAATTATAATGTACTTGTCGGGAATCTATTTATTTAATTACAACCGGAGAATTTAGAAAGAACACAACGCGATCACAATAAACAGCTGGGACACCAGAGCGGCCACTTTTTAGAAATGCCAGTTAGTTTCTTTACGGATTGAATTTTTATGTTTAAAATTAAATGCAATCAAGGGGGGGTGGTGGGGGTTGCCCGACGCACCCCATACAAATTATTTTATACAAAGTTACATGTTGGCAAGCTGAAGGATTAAAATCAAGAGACTGAGAGTGAGTGAGTGAGTGAGTAATTGTTATCGAGAGAGTGAGTCCTGGGGCTTCTTTGTGTGCCTTTTTATATTGACGCTAACTTATTTCTGAAATCCTTCCGCGGACCTATTTCTTTTTAAAACAAAATCTGGTTGGTTATATCGTCACGATTACTGACTTCCACCCTAAGCAATTTGGGCATTTTTTTAGCTAGTTTGGCTGTCACGCCAAATGAATCTGTGGAATGTTCTTTGTGCTCGCGTGGCACCCCTCTTTACTTCGCATGCAAGTCGATTTAAGACAAAAGATATTGGAATGTAGGACTCAAAAAAAACCGGTTTATATCAATATTATATGTAAAAAAAAAAAAATGCAAAAATTGAAATATTTTTTTTAATTACCTCTTAAATCACATAACTTATACAACAAAAAAAATAAAAAATAAATTTAAACACTGAATGTAATAAGACAAGAGCAGAAAATATATCACGTTCAAAGAAACGAGAATGTGGTGTCTTTGACCAACACAAATGCACTAAAATATATTTAATTAATATTACAGAATATAAAACGAACAGCAGTATGTTTTTTAAGTCTAATAAAAGTAAGAGTCAACTCGTAAAATATTTTAATTTTAAGTATTCTAAAGCAAAAAATATCTTATTTCAAAAGTCGACACCCATAAATAATAAGGTAAATCGACACAAAAAAATACACTTATGCAGCAAACCCTCTTGAGTAGCATAAAAAAAAAACAAAAACCCGAAATAAATTATTTTTGCCTTAAGGGATACCGATTACATGCCCACGAGTGTAAACACGCGCTAGCGCGGGGCCGGGGTTTAACGGATAACGACCATTTCCGCGTTAGTGCGGGGCCGGGGTCTTGAGTGTTAATAATTCAATTTTAGGAACTCGGTGCATTTAAGACACTTTTATTGTAGTATGCAGTCAATCCTGTTTTCATGCGATTTTGAATTTATGCGGTTTTTTAAAAAATGTACTATATTTACCGATATATAAAAATGTTAAATATTACACTGAGAGCATGTATCATTGTATTTTGGATAGAATAGAAAATGGATCATAAACACATGGGACAAAATACGATTTTGGACTGTTTAAATCATGTTGCATCTGCCATCGCTCAATTAAGTTACACCTACTTGACTGTGTTAGTCGATGAAACCGTTAATACACTGAGATATCACCTGAAATCATTACTTTAGCACAGGGGTTCCATGGGGCGTAGCAAACTTTTTTTCGAAAAGAAAAATGAGTCCGAGACAATCCGGGGAAAGTATAGCAAATTGGGCATTTCAAATTCCTCAAGGGGGTCGCTAGCCACATGGCTTTTATAAAAAAAAGGTCACCACCCGAAAAGGGTTGGGAGCCTATGCTTTAGCACATGAACTTTGCGGAGAAGGGTTCGATACCAGTAGCGAAAATTACATACAGATAATGCTATGTGACGATGACGTCATTAATTTAACTTTGACTATTGACAAAAACCAGAAAACAATGATGGAGTGGAAGGAATTCCAGTTCCCTTCACTGCGAAAATAATTCAAGAGGGTCTCGCAACATTTCAGTAAATTAGAAGATTACTTCATTCTAAATTATTCAAATTCTGAACGCAAGCATTCAAGTTTTAAGGATAACAATTGACATAAACAATTAACTATCGAAAAAAAAAATAAAATCTTAGCAAACTAATTTCACAAAAAGCATTCTTTTAAGAAGTTATTGCGCATACTATTTCTTCCAAAAAAAAAAGAGTCATTTCTAAGAACATGCAAAACGCACTCAGCATCGCCATACAGTGACCATAATTTTATTTAAAATCAGGGAGCCCCTTGGATAATTGAAACTCATACAAAATTTACGGTTACTGAAATCCCCGAGATTCAATGTTCTATGGATTGACATCTACACAAAATTAGATTGCCCAAGAAAAAGTGATATTGTATAAGTCAGTATATTTAGAAATCTGGTGTGCAATTGAAGGTGTACCATATCACCTTTATATGTTTTTGTATACAATTGCACTGCATTTAAACTTTAATTTGGGAGCATATATTGAATTAACGTTTATGAAAATACAGGTACAATCGCAATAGAAGTACATCAAAAAGTGCATACTCTATTTGAACGGAGTACATTTTGCTTCCTAAAAAACGCCCCACTTCCCCGCAAACAAAGAATCCCTCATAAATGCGTATAAAAAAAATCTTACCTACACTAACTTAGTATGCTATTTTAGACCTTATTATACCTTACGTAAAATGCTAATTTAGAATGCCAGACGTTATTCCGTTAAATAGTTTGACTAAAACATTTTGCTAGAGATGTGAATTTCATAATTTAATACATTTAATATTTATTTAAAATGCGAACAATATCTTGAAATAAAATAAGAAATGATTTTTTTCTCGTTAGATTGAAATCTAAGAATCTAAAATATTTATATTATCGAATTGAATTATATCAGTAGTACATAATTGGTTGTAGTATAAAATAAATTGTAAACGAAAAATTTATATGATGTCAGTTTAGCTACTTACTACCACCATGGATTATTTCTCAAAGAAAATATGTATATCAGAAAAAAAAATTCTGCTGTATTGTAGTGGGGCCGATATTTTTGATTATATTGAAAAGAAATATCATTCATATATGTTTTTAATATTGAAAATTGACATACACAGTATTATATACTTTTATTATCTTAGCGATACTGATATATGATGGTATTACTTGCAAACACGGCTTATTCCAAATTGGTTAAAAATATGAAACTTGAATTTCATTTTGAAAAACAATGTTCATTTAAAAGTTTTTTAAGTCTTACATTACTTTGAAATGATATTTTGGATGTTTTCAAGCTATTTTTGGGGCTGATTTCTAAAAATACTTTCAAAATTTATTTTTATCTACTAAATTACGTTCACGGTTCATGTTATCAAATTGTAATTGCAACATGATAATTTAATAAATAATTTAAAGAAACGAAATTAACAACGAAAGACGTGAAAATATGAAAATATCACCGGCCATCTCTAGCGTGCTCCTGTATATAAACCTTTAGTAGTACTAATAAAAACACAATAATCCTTTGTACTTCATTCCACTTTATTTAATATGTCAGGACCGGTTTCGCTCATTAGGAGCATCGTCAACTGATAAGAAATATAATTTAACAGTTCTATTTATACAAAAATGAACAGTTATAAACAACAATTGGCATTGAAAAGAAAATACCAATTACATTAAAAGTGATTCTAAAATAGCACAAAATTAAAATGTTTAACACATCTAACATATAATTAAAAAGTCATCTCAGATTAATAAATTTAGAATGGGAATTGAAAGTAATTACAAACATAGTAATTGAAAGTAATTACAAACATAGTTTAAAGGAATTGAAAGTAATTACAAACATAGTTAACAAGGGCTAATGCAATGGATAAAGTAACGGCTTTGTCAAACTAGACAAACAGGAAATCCTAGAAATCAATAGATTCAAATTTTTACCTGATTCAGATCTTTTGAACGATCAATTAATATTTGCTAGTTCCCCGTTACTTTATCCATTGCATTAGCCCTTGTTAACTATTCTTGTATATAATTTAAAATATATATTGTTATGTATATATCTATATATATATCTTTGTTAGAATTGATATGGTCTTTGAAAAATTTCTTTTTCAGAATCTTCCTGGCTGTCGATTTTGTTTAAGTATGTACACTTACCAACTACTTGGAAGAGGGGAAATTTTCTTAACTATCATTAAGCCTATTCACTATATTATTGTCATTATTAATGTCATTATTTTTATTGTATCACTTTGTCAAAGAATTCCCAAATTTTAATTATGTTTGTAATTACTTTCAATTCCCATTCTAAATTTATTAATCTGAGATGACTTTTTAATTATATGTTAGATGTGTTAAACATTTTAATTTTGTGCTATTTTAGAATCACTTTTAATGTAATTGGTTTTTTCTTTTCAATGCCAATTGTTGTTTATAACTGTTCATTTTTGTATAAATAGCACTGTTAAATTATATTTCTTATCAGTTGACGATGCTCGTAATGAGCGAAACCGGTCCTGACATATTAAATAAAGTGGAATGAAGTACAAAGGATTATTGTGTTTTTATTAATATAATGCCTTTCCACCAAGTATTGACAGTGAACACCCTAAAAGTGATCATTAGTAGTACGTTCGTTTATTGAGTGCGCGTCGATATAATTAAATACGTATGATACCGTTTAAAAAGAATGTACCAAAATACGTACTAAAATGTATTTTGTAATTCGATTTTATCATGTGATTATCAAGTGAAAAGATTATATGTCATGGCATTGAAATAATCCATGACACGCTATTATATGATATAAGTTAACCCTAAAATGGGGAATTGTGTATTTTTTCAAGAAATCATTTAAATGTGGAGAATTTTGATTTATATTTTCAAAAAGAGCCTACACAATTAATTCACAAACGTTAAACGAAATATGTGTGCCTGCGATATTCGGTTTGCTTAAGCCAAAGATGAAGACTGTGAAATATCTTACCTGAGACGTTTCGCCGCATCCAATTTCATCACACACGACCGCGGCCAGATTATCTCTCGCCACTGTCTGCAAGCTCTAGCATCTCATTGTATTGAATTTCACCATGAAGAAGTCGTAGATATTCTTCGGATGAAACACCACCGCTTCATATAATGGAATGCCTGAAAAGGGTATTAAATTGCTATTAGTGTATAAACAGGGGCAAAAATTAATTCAAAGAACAATTCACTTATGATGTACGTAAAAATAGTAACCTCAAGGCTTAATTCCTTCTTAAAAATTGAAACAAAACTATTCACATAGTACATATTTTTGTTTGGTGACCAACGGCCCATTATTTTCTTGTTTCACACGTAAATTGTTTGTTTATTCAAAATTACTTTATAGACTATATAGCCTATTTATTACGAAAATTACAAATCTTCGAAACAGCCCAGTCGGTATTGTCTGGAAAACAAAAATTTCTTAAATCGAGCGACCATTTTAGTTACCCACAATTTTCACTGGATTTAAAAAAAAACAAAAAACGATCGAAGTCAATGACCCGTTTGGGTTTTTTTGAAATTCGAATGTGAAGAAAAAAATAAAGTAATTTTTCAGCCGGCATTGAAAGATAACTATTGAGGTAAAAAGAAAAAAACCATACGCATCTCAATTTACATCTATAAATTGAATTATGGTCGGAGGGGTGCATAGCAAAATCTTAAAGACAAAAGAAACTATCCAACTATTCCAAGTCGGCCATTTTGGAAAAGTCGTGACCTATTTGAAAACTGGACTAAATAATTAACTACCTCAATTAGATTTACTAACCTGCTTCGAAGTCGCGATCTAGCGAACGCCGACAATGATAATTGAAGCGGCACCCTAGGCGACAGGACCAAACACTTCCTCCGGAACGAGACCGGAAATGTTTAAGGACGACACGGCATTGAGATGTTCGCCACTCGCCTTGCATACGAATTCTTCGGATGTAACTCCACCGCTTGATATAATGGAATACCTGGGAAGAAAAATATTAAATTGTTATCTGTGGATAAACAAGAGCCGTAATGACAATATCTGTTGCGAAACGAAAGACAAAACTGAATACCGAACCGCCATTGCGTCATCGGCCATTTTAGAAAAGCCGTTAGCCTGGGCCGATGTGAACGCGGGAAAAACTTTACTAATATGAGCGAGTCGATTCTCGTCGTTCAACAAACTCGAGGCGTCGATTACGTGATTTTGGCGGAACACAGATCGCACAGCCACCGAATCATGTTGGAAAAATTAAAATTCGACCCGCCAATAGCAAAAGATCTCCCAACGAGATTCAAATAAGTATATCTGCGGGCACATTATACTAGATTCTTAACCACACGCAATAATAGAAGCTTCACTGAAATTTTAATAATTAAAAACATATTTTTTTAATTCAATCGAGAGAAAAGTCTCGATAATTTTTCGGAAATGCTTGTGTATTCGCTGGAGATAAATAACAATCTGTTGGAATCGAAATCAATATAATTTTCAATTGTTGAATTTAGAAGCTTTTCCGTAATATCACGTCAAATGTATTGAAATCTCAAAGAAAATATATTTTTCAATTAGTTTTAATCGATCTTGAAGCGAATCTATAAGACAAAAGAAACAATCACTATTCCGGCCATTTTGAAAAAATCATTGCCGGTTGAAAAATCACTGTACTGGATTAATAAACTACCTGTATTCTGGACTGAATTAATAAACTAGTTGTATTCTAAAAGCATCACTAACCTGTTTCGGGAAATCTTGTGCAAACTCGCGTCGTCCTAGGTAGGTCGGCGCTATGTCAGCAACGCTGTCGAGAGGACACCGCAAAAGCCACCCGAACGGTTCGAAGGGACGCGAGGGAGTGAAGTCATACCCGGAAGACAATAGCATCGCAAGTGTGTTTCCGAACAGCGCTATTGTCACGGCGTTAAGATTTCCACCTCTCAAGATATTAATAATCTTTATTATATACAGTACCGCCGCGAGGTTATTTAGCGCCCCCTTTTTAACAAACTGGATTTTTGTTTATATCCATGTCCGATATCAATGTGGATCATAAGGGTGAACGGATTCTACCGAACATTACTTTTCCGAACACGAACACTCCGAACAGGAATGGTCCGAACACGAACTCTCCGGCCAAGAATACCCCGAACACCGATTCTTTCGGACTCGGAATCTTCCGCACACAGAACCTTCCGGATATAGAATACTTCGCACACCGAATACTCCGAACATTTAAAGTTGGGGTTAGAGTTTTTTAGATCTGGGGTGTGTGGGGTTGGGGATGGGGGGTGGGATTTGTGGCCATGTGGGGGATTATTGGTTTTCTTGTTTTAGGTGGGTTGGGGAAGGGGCTGTGTTGCTGGGAGTGTTTGGGGTAGGCGGTTGGGGCGAGGTGGTTGGGGGTTTGGGGGGGCGGGGTCGTGGTTGGGGGCGGTGTGTGGGGGGTGGTGAGGGTTTGGTCTCTTGTAATGGATGTGGTTTCTGGGTTTTGGGATTATGGGTGTGTAAAGTGGGTAGGGTTTTATGTTGGGGTGGTGAGGTGGCGTGTATTATGTGCTGTATGTGTGGGTTATGGATAGGTCTTTGGACACTTTTTTGGGGGAGGGTGCACTTGGGGGTTACTTTGGTGGGGGGGGGGCTTGGGGGGTGTGGCTTGGTTGGGGTTGTTTGGTTGGGGAGCTTGGTGGGTGGGTGGGTATGTATTGGATTTTGGTGAGTGGTTGGGTGGAGGTGTGCGGGGGGTGGTCGCGGGGGGTGGTGGTGGTTGTTTTGTTGGACCACCGCCCTCACTGCAGAGCTTTTTGAACGGGGGCCGGTGCGAGTGGCGATGGTAGGGTTCCATCTGTGTCTACCTAGGCCTTATGCCCTAGCTCCTGCTTAGCCATTGGCTCTTTGGAAAAAAAAGAGAGATTGGACAACTGAGTAACAAGCAGTTCTCGTTTAAACACTTATGTTGAGATAAACTGATGGCCATAGACTAGTATACTTAGGACTGTGACTTTTTCTTTTAATTTGCAATACTTCTTTGTGAATTAATGTTATACAATGACAAATGTAGGTATTATAGCTTTAAGATAGATTTTTCGTGTTAGTTTTTTTTAACTTTATAAAGCATCAAAAAAAATAGTATAATGTAGTTTGGTGGTTTGGTATTCAATGTTAGTTCTTATTTCAGAATTAAAGTCAATTAATGTTATTGTTGAGAGTTTTAATACATGTTTTGATGTTATAAAAACGTCGTAATCTCATGAACAAAATTTTAATGTCCATTTATTGGTGTAAAAGCTCAATAATTTTACTAAAATACTTTAGTTCTTCTGATAAGATTGGATTTACTTTACTGAAAAATTCCATTTCTTTAGTGATGTTTATAAATATTTTTTAGATTTATGAATCAATATAAGTCAGAGAGTAATGTTGTTTATTTAAGAGTACATATCAACACATTTATGTAGTAAACAAATCACGATACCATGAAAACAGTTTTATCAAAAAAATATAATATATGTATTACTAAATATGAAGGAATTTTTTTTAAGAATTTTGAGGAAAGGATTTTTCATTAAACTCAATATGTAACTACATATAGGTACTGTATGTACCTATATGTAGTTACAAAACATAAATATACAAAAATGAGATTTTTTAGCTACATTATTTATTTAAATATGTTAGCAAGCGATCATTGTGTCAGCTGTCTAAAATGATCGACTCATGGTAGATCTAAAATCCAAATATGAAAAGTTTACAAAATATGTATTCATTTTAATATAATAAAAAACAAAATATACATATACAATATACAGTGAAACCTCGATTTTACGTTTTCCAAGGGATCCTGGAAAAAAAACGGTAATTGCGGGAAACGGTGAATACGGGAAAACTTCAAATAATAATAAACAAGTAAAATTTAAAAAAACATTTATTTATTAGTTACTTGTACATACTGCCCTTTATGCTAGTTTGTTTCTTTGTTGTTTGGCACTTTAATCGGAACAAAGACGCCTCAAACTCGCGTACTTTTCTAAGAGCGGATTCATCGATTTCTTTGGAATAGAAAAATAATTTTATTTTTTCGAAGGCCAATAATGCTTGTGTAAATGTCGGAATAGGTTCGGTATTATGGTCTTCGCCATCTTCTTCTTCACTGCTGTCATTAGTTGCATCACATAATGACTCGATTGTTTCAACGCCACAGGTAGCTAGCTCACTGTCACTGTAAAGCACTGGTACAATTTGGAGGGTAATAAACTACCTTGATGTTCTTAAGAAATGAAGTATCTCGAGGATGGGCGGCACAATTGTCTATAAATAGTAGTATTTTACGCCCCTGAGCACTAATTGAGGAATCGAAATTCCTCAAGAAAGCCATAAAAATATCGGTGTTCATCCATGCCTTCTTGTTGGCGTGGTATTTTACGGGAAGTGTTTTTATATTCTAAAAACATCGAGGTTTCAGCGATTTTCCTTCTTCTTCTCAGCTGAGTTTTAGTTTTCTTTATGGATGGCGGCATTTTAGTTTCAATTTGGAAAAAAAAATGATACGAGATGTGAGGCAATATTGAACGCAACTGACTTGTAAGAATCCAGCTACGCGACCAAAAAGTTTGTTTGTACAGGAATTATTATTATCATGAATTTTAAACAATTCTACATTTGCATCATAAACAATAATACGCGTGTGGTGGATTTCAACCCAAAAAAAAATAGCAACAAGCGTCCAATGCGTCTAACATGTACAGTGCATTCCAACGTGTCTAGACATAACACCTGCACTCGGCTGTCAAACTTACTTGCTGAGATATGGAGAAATATGCAATAAAAACGGTCAATCAGGATAATATTTGTGACGGGACCAAAATATTTAGACGGTTTATCGAGGAAATCGGTAAATCGGGGAACGGTCAATGCGGGATTATTTAACATTGTTCTTATGGGAGTTTGACGGGACTATAAAAAATAAACGGTCCAGCCGGGAAAACGTATTATGCGAGAACGGTTGATCGAGGTTCCACTGTACATGTTTACAAAATATATATTTATTACAATATAATAAAATTAAAATAAAAATATTTTACATAACAAATTTAATAATGTATCTATCATTCAAGTTAACAGTCGAGGTATCAGATTTTCAAGCCACATAAAATCAAATCTAGAAAAGAGATCTTTAACATATTGACAATGTCGGGACTTGAACCCAAACAAAAAGTAAAACTCTTACTACTAAATTACAGAGACTGGCCATTATATTGTATCGGTTTATTTATACACTAGTATTTAAAAGTCTAAGCAAAACGTGTTGTTTATTTGCTAATCGTATCTTAACTATTTTAGGGTTTCCGAAAACCCACGTGCAGGACGGTCTGTGAGAATGGCCAAAAAGCCAGAGGTAAAATTACATGCTGTAATCTTAACCCTTTGATTAGTAACGCCGTACACAATTTTTCATATATATTATTTAAAAATATTAACCATTAAATATTTTTAAGTTCTTTTAATTTCGTCAGAAGACATTTTTCCGTAAATTTTTGCAAACATATATTTTTATTATTTGTTGCAAAAAAATATTTCTCAAGTGAAAGCATTTCGGCATTTCGATTCTTTCACTCGATCAATTAAAATCAAAAGTAATAGTTACTAAAAATATACATATATCAAAAGTAATAATAAATCAGTTCATTCACACTTTTTAGTTGTGCGTTTTGAAAATAAATAAAAATTCTTCCTGTGATAATTATTAATATTCTTTTTAGGTTGACCCCAATATCAAAAAATGTTCTTATATTACTGTGCGTAGTATTACTATTAGTAAAAATAATCAAAATATACGAAAAACCCTCAGTCAATAAACAATAACTTACTACTGAAATTGAAACAATTCTTTTACGTTGGCTTATTAAATCTTCGAGTGCATAACGTCAAGAAAAAATCTTGAAGAACACTTTTTGTGTAGATAGCGGCAAAATCGGTAGTAAATTTTGTAGTAAAATTTTATTTTAGTAAGGTAAAAATATCAAAGTATTTTAGTTCTGCAGTTTTTAATCATTTTTATGCGTTGATAGCTATTTCGGCTTTCGCCATTGTCAGAACTATGATTTAAGTAAATGCCAACTTTGTGAGTAAAAACAAAATTTTGATTTGATTCTAGTGAATAACATAACGTGGCGAGCTTTCTTTTTGGAGAATTTGTGCTTTTATAAGTAGGCTTTCTTGCCATTTTTTATTACTGCTTTTAATATGAAAATATGTAATGTTTTTTTTATTCATTGTAAAAGTCTTAAATTTATAATTTGTCAATCTTAGGCAATGTTAAATAAATAAATAAAGCATTTTGTTCGAGTACTCTTAACGCATTTTTTCTTCGGAGTAGATCAAACGTACTTAATAGTTTAAGTTTCCCCCTTCAGGTATTAATCTGCTGACGTTGAAGTATAAAAAAGGTCGGTACTCGGTAGCCATTAACAGATCTACAATATTTTCGCACGAAATGATTGTAAAATAATAACATTTTTATTTTGTAAACAAAAGACCTTTTAGCACCATGTGCATTTAATCCAAAACAAATGTTTATATTCAGCAATAATAAATATGTATTATCTCTTATATCGTGAGTTTCTATTTAAGAATAAACTATTTTTTAAAAGCACTACTGTCATGAGATTACGACGTTTTTATAACATCAAATCATGTATTAAAACTCTCAACATTAACATTAATTGACTTTAATTCTGAAATAAAAACTTATATTGAATACCAAACCACTACATTAAACTATTTTTTTTGATGCTTTATAAAGTTAAAAAAAAATAACACGAAAAATCTATCTTAAAGCTATAATACCTACATTTGTCATTGTATAACATTAATTCACAAAGAAGTATCGCAAATTAAAAGAAAAAGTCACAGTCCTAAGTATACTAGTCTATGGCCATCAGTTTATCTCAACATAAGTGTTTAAACGAGAACTGCTTGTTACTCAGTTGTCCAATCTCTCTTTTTCCAAAGAGAATAGGGATAGAAGGATAGGGCTTGGACAGGACAAGTGGTAACCTAATCGCTCTCGATACGCCCCGTTCATAAGATAGGATGGGTGGGAGGGGGGAATATAATATTAATCATCAAAAAACAGAGTAATAAACAGATCTAAGAATAACTTCAACTATACTTTCATTTCTTTCAATAATAATAATTGCTAAAATTATTTATTAAAGTCATTGCAATAAAATTATTTGAATTAATGAAAAACAATTAATTTTATGATGCGTATGTTTGATAACTATTTACCAATAAGGATCGTGGAAAAAGTTAAATTTTCAAAAATTTATTACACAATTTTTTTAAATACTGTTTCCCGCAGGCCATTGATGTATGAATATCCTTCCATCAGTAAACTTTGAATTATAATCTCTGAGCCTTATTTTAAAAGAAAATCAAAAAAATATTAATAGCACGTTGCATGTTAACGTTTCTTAAACAATAAACGAATAGTTTTGATCAGAGATGTGATGTCGGATATAAATAAAAGTCTCGTATGTGTTTTTTTTCAATAATTTTCGGTTGATAATACATATCGATACGTATGTCATTCTGCCCACTAGAATAATTCTAAGTTATTTCATCAATCAATATGATAAATTTACAAATCATTTTTCGATACCTTTTGATTATTTTCTCTCAAAAGCTTCAAAAAATAATAATATCGGTAGCCGTTAACATTATCAAGCACGATATTAAGATTTCGTTTAGTTAGTCGAGAGTGAAATCGCAAGGACGTAATGATAGATAGAGATGTCAGGTGATTTTATGCACACACAAGTACATAATTCGAATAGATGTTGGTCCACGCATTGTTTTGCACGCATCACGTGATAATTATTGCATGCAAATCCTTTTGCAAAAGACGTTAGGCTCTGAGCTGTAACGTGTACATATTCGTTAAATTTCAGGGATGAATAACAACTATTCAAAAAATATTGCATTCCTTTTTTTTGATCAAGTAAACAATCGATAGTTCGAATTTGTTTAGTAAGGAAATTATTCAGAATTGTATTTGCTAAATTAATTAAAAACATAGAACGTAGCTTTTAAGTCAAACTTAACAATGTGATTTCGGTGATTTATTGGCTGATAGTGCATTATTGTGTTTCAGTCAATTTAAAATTTCGTTGGTTGGAATTTTCTTCAAAATCATGAAGAGTGATATCGAAATAAAACAGTCAACAACTAGCACAATAGAGTGATTACTGGAGAGACATAGAAGCGATAAATACAATATACGCGAAATTAAGGATAAGTTTTATTTAATTCCATTCTCTTCCCATCACATCATAAATGAATTTCAAAGTGGGGTAAAAGCAGACACTCTTCTGCTATTGCATGCTAGCAAAATCAAACGTTTGGACTGTGGAAGTACTGTCATTCAATTATTTTCGTTTCCTGCAAAAAAGTGTTGACGCAGAACGTTTCTTTAGCACAAATAATCTAATTGTAACAGATCGCCGGACTCTGCTAAAACACCGTCTATTGAAACATGTTATAATAAATTGTCATAATTTTGTTTTTGAACGTAAGTTTTCTATTATTTTGAAATAAATTTTTACAACAATTTCCAATGTTTTGTACTAATGAATAGTTTATTTGTACTTTTGTATGTTTTCCTCTATTTGAAATTAAATCCTTGTTGTTTTTGTTGCTATAGTTTCAGATCTTTTCAATCAATTATCTGTATATTGTACAGAAAGTTATCTTTTGATTTGACTTTCTAATTCATTAACTTTGATTAAGAAATAAACGATAAATAAATGCTATTATTTTTAATTTTATTTGCTCCAAAACGCGAAATTCAAGTGTCAACACGTTTTTTTGTTGTTGTTAAATAGATACAAAATACACGTGTCTCTAGTGTTTACTCTTACGTGATGGAAACAATTTTCTCATCTGCAGTCGTTGACGTATGGAATTAATATCTGATTGTAGAGTAAAAAAATGTCCCCACAGGAGTATGTAGATAGTTGTAACTAAGAAAAGCTTCTGTGTATTTTATTGCGAGACAAAATACAAAATAATTGTTTGCCGCCATTAGTTGAATATCCCTGCAATATCGGTAGCGTTACCGGCCGTCAGAGCTTTAGAACATTCGATGATCACGTGATCGGCTAAAATAGTACAGAGATTGAAAAAGTGTGGGGCACATATTGATTATTAATTATAATCGCGGATTTGTCGCATAATAATTTGTAATGGTCTGCAAATGAAAGGATCAATATTATTTCGTATGATTTTTCAAATCTCAGCATATTCGGCGCAATAATTGTTAAATATATGTTTAAATAGAGACAAAACATCATTTTATATGCATCTCTTTACTTGAATGGTACGTGTGTACAGAAGCATACAATTCAAATCAAATAAATTTATTTCTCCATTTTATTTAAGTGAAAATTAACTATTGTTTGCGTATAAAGCAAATTTTTTTAAATCTAAGCTGATAACTATACTACTTATAAAATGTGAAAATATCGGCTTTTCCAAGCGAAGCCTAGTTGTTATGCGCGGACAAAAATAAAGCTCAACAGACTCTCATGTAAGTTATCATCACTGACTGCCATATTAAGAAGAACTGTTTTTTCACCGCCGGGTGAAATGCACGTGTTTTGAAATAAATATTCACACGGGAAATAAAATCAATACCAAGTGTTTATTCAAGAAATCCTTAAAATTTATTACGGTTCATATTTGCGAGTGAACTTTTTTCTGACACGCCTACATTTCCCGACTGAAAGTAACATTTTTTGCAGTGAATAGAATGGATATATAAATCTGTGGTTTTATAATCAAAGTGCAAAGTTACAGATAACTACTTATGGGTATGTATTATATAATTCATTGGAGAAAATTCTGAATGAACTTCTACTAATTTTACACCTATAAATTCTATGAATAAAATCCTTGTTTTATTTTGCAAAATGTGCCATTCCATTACTTTCAATCGCGTGCTTATTGTCAAATATTTTTAAAAAATCGTTGAATATTTTATTATGTTCTATTTTTACTGTTTTTGTTTTCGAATTAAAACTTTTCCTTACTTGAGTGATCGTTCCATTGATCCGCTGCAATATCCTTCACAAAATACTAGATTATATCTACAATCATTCGCTTAATTAATCTTAATAAGATATATTTTTATAATAAATTGCGTCATGCTTAGAATATTCATACATACATTACACCAAAACAGGACTGGCTGGGCTTATCCCTCGAACAAAGTGCCCATTAGTCTACAAGGTTCTTTATCATCTCTATACCGTTATTTCTGTAATGTTACTGATCCAAAAACGGTTTAGGAATCGCTGTGCTAATAACTTACTGCGTCGAATGTGTTCTTTTGGATAATGCGACTGCGCGTGTTAATTTGTCCTTGGAAACATATTGTGCCACAAAGGTGATTTGTCATTTTATACCTACATAGATATTATTCCTTGAAAAGGGACTTTTGCATTGATTATAGAGTCGCGTTTTGTTTTCATTGCACAATTATTGATTTACATTGAATTATTAACCACATCAACAATATTGTGTTTGTTTACTGCTTAGTTTATTCGTCATTGTCATTTTGTACATACACCATATAATTGTACACAGTAAGAATGATTGTTTTTGGCATAATTGCTAACGGGACAAACAAAAGATATCTCTAAAAAGTGCCGTGTTAATAGAAAAGGGATGATAGAATTGTTCAAAAAAGTAAGTTATTCGATAGATCAATCGACCAACAATTCAACTGCCTCGACTTCAAATTATAGGAGTAAGAACACATTATCTTATTTACTAATTATTTCGTTAAAATATATATATTTTACGACTTCAGAATGTATAGATAGTTCCAACACATATTTTCATGACAAACATATTCGCGACGAGGTACCTACCTGATTTTTAACCTGAAAACAGTGTTGAATCTAAGACATTTTTTCCTGCACATATTTGCGCGTAGGTACGATCAGGATTGATTGATTCCAGCATTGACAAACTGGCCTCTATAAGCTCATATTTGAATTGAAAGAATCGATAAATTTACGGTAGGGATATATCGACTGTGGGAAGGAAAAAGGACGTAACCCACAGCTGTTTCGAAACAGGTTTTTTTTGTTGGATAGTCACAATGTATCAAACTTGATACACGTTCTATCAAAAGGATGCAAGCTGCAAATCCAGAATTAGTATCTAAATTTATTTAGCTATTAAGTTTGAGAAAGATGACATTGTAAAAAATAAAACCAAGAAAAAAGACTGAAATAAAGGTTTTTCCTGGACAATTTCTTTTGATTAATATTAGTTTATGAAAATTAAACACCAGTTTAGAAGTCTTCATGCACTTCAAGGTTGTGTATAATTTATAATTTGCGAATGGCCCAAAATCAACACAACACGTTTTTTTCGCCTCCTGTAAAGTTTGATATGTGTGGGTTACGTCCTTTTTCCTTTCCAATGCTAATGGCATATTTTTTTTCTTTCTATCAACTGGCCCCAACATGTACAAATTATTGCGCGACACTTGTATTAGTGAAATGACATCTCCATATTCATGTTGTTTGGTGAATTTTAATTTTTGAAAGTGGAAAAATACTGTTTTATCGGTGTTGAATATTTTTAAAGAAAACAACATTTTGAACGGATAGAAATCACAACATAATAATGTTTGCGATGAATTGAAACGTTTTACATCTGCCGAGAGTTGTATTGATCGGTTTAATATCACTCTGCTTATGAAAATTACCCGTTTATACAAATGTGTGGTATTTTACATGATACATATCTATTTTGATTTACTCGCCCGGTATCTGATTCAAATATGTCGTGATTTTGAACTCTTTTTCAAATACCTTTATTGATATTTGCAATTGCCTGTATTGATATATATTCATCGGGTATTGCAACGCCTAATATAGCGTACGTCATGAGATGAGAGAACACAATTCGAAACACAAAAACAGAAGGGCTTCGAGATTGGTGCTCTACTTCCCACCGCACTCGTTGCCAAAGATTTTAATGGCCGATTAATTTGAATAAAATTGAGTAGAATTCAAGACTGTTTCTGGGACGATTCCGTCATGTAAATAATTAAACTAAAAAAATGACGTTTCATTTCTGCTTTCCAATATTCGCCGTGTATTTCATTGCTGACAAAACTGTCGTGAATAATATTTAATTGATTTAACAAATAGTCGAAGATTTACATCGCTTCTCTTTTATATGCATTTGCAAACTTACTGGAGTGTTTGCAAATTGCTCCTGTCCAAATAAAAAGTTTTAATTGATATTAAATGGGTACAAATGTCCGAAAATAAGCATTCAGCGTAAAGATACAATGTGGCAGTCAATTTATTGGTTTTTATTATTGACGAATAGTCCACTCTTTCCAGATATCAACGTCATAGTCGACGTTTTACAAAATAACTGTTTTTTTTTTTTACGAAAAGTACTTAATGTATTTATGGTGACTTTCACATGTTTTGAAAGCTGAAACGTATTCTTTCCACCGACAAACTGCATTTTTACTAAATTACTTTACAATAAGGTCTAGTGGTCGTAAAACACACATGTTTTATTAGTAAAAACACCCAAAGAATTGTTTTTTCGCATTGGCGTAGAGTGCTTTTATAACAACACAAATATATAAAAATATCAAAATAATGATTGGCAGTGCGTTTTTTTTTCATTGTACAGCGTTGGAACGGCGTTCCGGTACAGTTTTATCGCAATTTTTAATGTTTCAAATCGACATTAGTATTTTATTTATTTTTTGCATTAAAAACTGTTTTTCATGGAAACCATTATGTTATATCCCTTTTGAATGTAATGTTCAAAAGTGACCACAACCAGGAATCTAATGCTTCATATTATATTGTTTAGCAAATTCTCTTATTTACAAAAGTCGGGTCCGTAGCACAGTGGTTGACGTGGTTGGCTTTCGTGATCGAGTTTGAATCACAGAACGAAGCAAAGCGACAGCGGTCACTGGTCCTGTCTTAACGCTATCCTTCTGTCGTTACTATCTTCGGGATAAAAGAGATGTTCAGAAACTAGCACACTTACCTTAGAAAGCCATATCCTTGACATTGGGAACGGACACGGACTAGAAACAAATCTTGACGAGAAGCGATGCTCTGATTATTGCGTTATTCGTTATATGAAAACAGGTCAATATATTGCTCATAACATTCTTCTCTATCGATATCATTGACCAATCTTTCCCGATTTGTGCATTGTATTTCGTAGAGAAGTTTTCACCGTCTTCATTGCTGAAGAACACACCTTCACCAGAATTGTAATAAGACTGTTAACTTTTGTTATTTCTTCGAAAACATCGCATAGTTTATTACATACTACAGAAATAGCGTGACGCCACTGATTACACTTACGATTTTTGTCTGACTTCCGGTTAAAAATATTTTTACAGCACGAAAACAATGAATACACCATCTTAAGAAGTTACGCTGTTAAATGTTTGCTTTCTAACAAATAGGAAAAGACATCACGGACAGCGTTACACATTTTTTATTATATCTTTTTGAAAGATTTAAAACTAAGTGTTTTATTGCCTAAATTACTACTTGGAACAAATTTTACGAGCCTAGGGAGTTTTGTAAAAAACCTTTCGATGAAGTTATGAAATGAAACGTAAACATGTAAAGTATTTGATGAAAATCACAATTATTAAGAATAATATTCCAACAGACAAAAGAATAATCCAATAATGCGTCGAAAATGATTTCCGTCACCTTTCAATGACAGCAAACAAATCAAATTGCATACAAATTAGCAATGGAAAATCAATCTTTCGATGTGTTAAAATTTTAATTGAAAGCATTTTCCGTCCGATTCTTCCAATCGATTTCTGTTCAATGACGCGGGTGTTTGAGATATCTCTAAATTAAAACTCCCTTTCCACTCTTCCAATACTCAAACAAACGACAAGAATTAGTTGACCGTCTATAATCTTTTCAAAAACGGGAAGGTAACAAGCGGTTCTTGTAAAATAAATTTCCTCAAGATACCTACATTAAAAACCCATATGTTCTACATTGGGATGGGACGCTGATTTAAAAAATAGTAAAATGTTTGAGTAGGGTAAAATATCAAGGTATTTCAGTTCTACAGTTTTTTTAAAAAGTTAAAGGTTGATAGCTATTTCGGCTTACGCCATCGTCAGAACTATGCTTTAAACGTACATTTACTCAGCTATATATATACTGTCTAAGAAGAGATACACAATGCATCATATTATTCACTCTAACATACTAATTCAAATTCTAATTACAATATTGCACTTATTAAATGTGATTTTAGTGTTACAAAGAAAGATAAGCAGTCTGGGTTTTTAAAAACATTAATTAGAATAATTTAAACTGTTATTTATTATTAATTATGCTACATTAAATTTATTAACTATGGCTTTAGTGTTTTGAAAACCAATAAGCAATGTGGGATTTTCCACAGGTAAATTAGGAAAAAATATATTGATATTCATTATTAATTACATTAAGGGTTTTAACAACGGCGATGGATTAATAATGGTTTGCTCATTTAAGATGTTTTGTTTATGTCTGGTAATTTCAAGTTGTTGTAGTAAATTTAGTTTTTGACCCTTATGACAAAGATGCAGAACGTTGGCACTAAACTTAAACTAATGTCATGAGGCTCGGTCAAAAAATGATTTGCAAATTGTGAGTCTGATTTTGTATTTTTAAAAGATCTTACGTGTTCTTTAACACGTGTTGATATGCTTCTACCTGTCTGTCCTATGTAATTCGCATTACACGATCCACAGGACATTTTATATATTCCGCTTGACATGTTTAAACGCACGCTTAAAATGTTTGACATCAAATGAGTTACCTTATTTTGTTCAAAAAGAAAGTACTATATGTTTGTATAGTAAGATATTTTCAATAACTGCAACATTCCTTCGGCTAAATTATTTTTCTTCGTAAAAAGACACTTCTGTGTTCTATTAATCGGCTATTGTGTAGATGCAAAATTTTCACCTCTAAAATGCGTCGACTTTAATGCGAAATATTTTTTATTTTCAAAATAAATTGAAATATCATTTATACAAATGCCAGGTTAGATGCCCTAGTCTTGATTGTACTTGACATAAAACGTCACCTCTTGGGGGCTCATGAACAATAAAATAATAAAGGCGAACTGAATTGATTTCAATACTGCATTGATATAAATGACTTTCAATCTAAATTGCGAGAGTAATCACATAGCCAACAATTCTGATGGCTTGTGAAATTGCATATTATTATCATAACATCTATCGTAGATGGAATACTCGTTCAAATTATAGTTTTATTCTATGTATATTTTTATTACAATAATGCCGTTTTTTATAATTTTCGGATCGAGGAAAGGTTTTAATAATAAACGCTAATGTTCCATTAGTAAAAACACAATATTCCTTTGTACTTCATTCCACTTTATTTAAGAGGATACAGTACCTTTTCGCCTGAAAACAGAGTAAATCGATCGTTTGCCGTCGACTAAATCTCGTGAACCGTTCACTCAAAAATTTTTTTTTTCAATAATTACATTTTCCAAACGCTTTTTTACACTATTGCATTTTTTTTTCATGAGAATAGTCATATTTTAAAGGAAACACGGCAAACACAAAAAACGGAATTTAAAAAACTGCTTTACGTTTAGATCATTTTTAGAGATTATTATAAGATACCGAAGTTTAATGTCTTAGAAAGAAATGCAGATAAAGGTTTGTTTAAGAAAGTGAATTGAGCAGAATTTCCAATTTATGTTTTGTAATGATTGTACATCCATTTGAAATGTACCATTTCTCCCACTTTTTCTGACTGATTTTTAAAGCATAATTGGATCATAAATACTTCTACAAAAAATTGTAATGATAAAACATTTTATTGTTTACATTTAAAAGCAAAAAAAAATAATAATAATAATAATACCAATAAATGGTAACCATTTTTCGGGGATGTCTTTTTCTTACCTACCATTCTTCAGTTTGAGGTCAGTTTGAGATGAGGCTTGGTCTGGAGTGGACGTGTCGAAAATTTCTTTAGATATTTTTAAATCACTGGTCAACGAACATTAGAGATATGAATCAAAGCAATGTATTTTTTACACTACCATAAAAACGGTTAAATATCGGTTGGGGTTAGGGTTGCGCAAAGCGCTGATAAATAATATTATTTATAATACAATAATGTCTTGTTCAGTCGAAATACTTGTAAAGACCAGTATTACTTTAGTTTATGGATAAGCATTTTGAAATAATTATTCGGCAATGGTTTTAAAAAGAGATTCTATTCAATATAATAGTAACAGTAGTTGAATAAAAGTCATCTAAATGGAAAAACAAACTTCAAAATTATTGGAGAAGCTAAGATGTTAATAGTAAATATTTTTTACATAATATACAGATGGTAAACCATGTTTTTTGCAACGTTAAGTTTTTTTAATAGAATACATTTTTCTACCGTCAAACGTGTTTTTTTAAACTTATAATTGAACAAAACAGAATGATTGAATAAAAGGATTTTTATATTTCAAAAGTAATGTGCTGCTTACAGATGGGGAAGATTTTCGCTAAAAAAAACAAAGTTCGTCGTCTAAAAGTAAAAAAAAAAATATTATTAAAAACAAAAAAATATTTGAAAAGGTAAGATTTTAATATGTCACAGCCCTGTATATCGTCGAACACGCAAGCGGGCAATAAAGAACGTTCTCAAACATTTATTAAAAAATACGAATATATCTATGCATTCGCTATAAATTATTTGAATAACTACTTTTGATCTGGTCTAATATTCATTTAGTTTCTTCCTTATCGAGTTAGACTATATAGAATCTTGAAGTAAAAATATTTACATTTAGTAACATGTACACCCAATCCTTTCTTAATGCGATTTTTTTTGGATGGCACCGTTACGTTTTTTCATACATTTTTAGTACTTTGTTATACGGATTTGGAATCGATTTTTCAAATTATATGAAAATTAGTCTTTTTTACGCACCACTTTCTGGAACCAATGTATCATCCTGAGATTTTTGATCTTAGATTCAAAAGGTCAATAGAAATATGGAATCCGCAATACATTTTAGATGCTATTAATAAAAAAACGTAAAGAAGTCACTGTGCGAAATGTTCAATCGATTTGATAGAACGATTACTTAACTTACAATAATTTTAAAATATCGAAGTTTTTTAATTATTGTCAGTTAAGATAATTTTTGGATTAAATAATTGTCAAAACTAAAACGCGAACCAAAAATAACTATCAATTGCTACTTATAATTCTTTTACTCAATACTTTTCTATTTTAATCTTATTATGTCAATATTTTTTTTATGTTTTAATCTTTTTTATGCAACAAAATTATTTTTCAAAACTGTATTCATCAATATCAATATCATAAAAAATCATATCAAATCAATATCATAAAAATAGGTTATACAAAATTAAAAATAATTCTTTCAATATATTAGAGAAAGTTTGAGAATTTTGTATTGTATGCTTTGTTTTGCTTATTGTCACAAACCGTTAATTTATGAAATACGATAGCTTACTGTTGCTACCATGTAGCAATACCTCATTACTGTCTAAATACCCATTCGTGTGTTGGGTGGTATTGTTATTTTTGTAATGAAATGTAAAAATGTTTTGCTTGTTTTGATACTGTAAAAATACGTATAGTGGTGGTTACCTATTTAAGTCAGTGCAATATTTATACTGTAGGTCAAATTTAAGTTTTGCATTCCTACTGAGTCGCCTTAAAATGTCAGGACCGGTTTCGCTCATTACGAGCATCGTCAACTGATAAGAAATATAATTTAAACATTCAATTTATACAAAAATGAACAGTTATAAACAACAATTTGCATTGAAAAGAAATTACCAATTACATTAAAAGTGATTCTAAAATAACACAAAATTAAAATGTTTAACACATGTAACATATAATTACAAAGTCATCTCAGATTAATAAATTTAAAATGGCGATTGAAAATGTAT
>CM062826.1:30352455-30396467 GCA_031772345.1 Himalopsyche anomala
CCAGAAATTGCAGTTATGTACTAATTTGATCTGAGAATATTGTTTTCCACTAAATTAAAAAGGGACAAGCTGGCCTCGATAAATTTTAAAAAGTCTCCCAACCCACCCATGAATTCTGCACAGAATCTAAACCAGTGATTACCAAACTTATTATCTTCACTGACCCCTTCATGGAGATAAATTTGACCACCCTGAGCGGTCTCAGGGACCCCTGGGGGTTTGTAGGAACCACATTGGGGACCACTGATCTAAACTAAAGGAAAGTGTGACGTCGTCATGTAATTTTCGTAAACAAATCGTCCAGAACGATTACTGCAACTCCATGATGGGTGAATATTTAAAACGATTTATTATGCTTCCCAATTGTACTGCAAAATCTGTGACAATTATTGTATGTTTCTGAACGTTTCGAGCTAGTAGGAGAATTCGTTTTTGAAGTTTGATTGCTGATTTGGGAATATTTACCGTCGACTTCGACCGGGCAATTAGACAAGACAATTGATTTCATAAAATCTAGACAAAAAATACAAATCACATTCGAAACGATTAATCCAACGTAAAAAATAATACCAAAACATCGATACAATTCGATAGTCTTTCGTTGAAATACGTGCCATCGCTTTATTTTACTAACAATAAGACGTTTTGATTGGGTAACTCAACAAGAATGTTTTTAATTAATTTCACATCAGTAGATATGAGCTATTTCAGGAAGTAGGTATGTATTGAAATTAAACACATTACAAGTCGGTGCAGTCTCCCTGAAGTATTATTGTGTCCTAATTAAAATTCACGCTTTGAATAATATTTTGTTTAATTTACTAATTCATTTTACAATTTTTGTTTCGGCTGCTACTTGAATTTCGTTCCACTTGTAGGTGAATTAGTTGTTTCAGTGAAATTTCGGCGTCAACTTTGAAATGTAATATCACGCCTAGATACGTAAAAGGTCCAGCGGCTCCAGTGACGTCCCTAAGCTATTCGCCGACCCAGGGCAGAGTTTAAATTAGCTCCCTTGATATTTTTCAAAATTACATTACATATGAATAGAGACGCGTATTTTTACCATCTGTCTGAATTTAATTTCTCGTTTTGGACCAAATATAATTGAGCATATATTTAGCGTTCGTTTCTTAACCGTACTTTAAATGGTTAATATGTAAAAAAATTCAAACATAACTTAAAATGCAATGTACAATTTACTGATACAAATTATAACGAAAAATACAAAAACAACAAGAATTTAATTCAAAATATTAAAAAAGGACTACTTGTGAGTACAAAACATTTAAAATTGTTGTTAAGAATCTAGTATAAGAAAAAAATAATGAAATTTTTCAATAGATGATTGTTTTGGCCGATGTGTGACAATTAGATCGGACATAAAGAAGCGTTGTGCATATATGTACTCTATTTGCAGGACACGAAATGGATTGAACTGCTGAATCCAAAATGTTTCATTTTTTTAAGCAATTAATAGCAATAGAGAATTTGCTTTTACTCCACTTTGAATATTTTAAACTATTTTTATAAAAAATGTGTGCATAACCTACCAATCATTTAGTGGATTTTTATGGTTGTAAATTTGATTATAAATTATAGCTCATTCTTTTATATTGATATTTTTCATCCCATATTGAAGCTAATAAAAAATAATGCATGTATGACGACGCTTATGTTCGTGAACACAACCAATACACAATTAATACTAACCTAAGAGTGTGGCGTCGTGTAATATCTACCATCTATTCCGGAAAGATTGCCAATTTAGACGAGACGAGAAGAAAATCGAATTCAAGCCATAACAGTTAGGGTGTAATTTTTCTCAATTAATTCCATTATTCTAAGGAACACACATGAAAATTAGAATCATCCACGTACTTCAAACATTGTATTTTGATTTCATTGTATATGTTTAAATTTGTTGCAAAGATGCTCACAAAAAAATATGTTGAAAAATATTATATTCACGAGACGTCCCTGAGCGTTTCTTTCCCTATGTCAATATGCATCTTATTTATTGATTTTTTAATTGTTTCAGTGCAGTGCACAGTTCTCGGATTTTAAATCAGTCGGAACGATTCTAGGGGTATTTTGCTTTCACAAAGAATGTCCCACAAAGCTGTTAACCCATCAAGGCATGGAGTTTAAAATTGAATGCAAGTCATATATTATTTAACAATACTAAAAAAATATGGCAGCACCTCTGTTCAAAACGAGCACGGAGTAATAAAATAAAGAATGTTATTACAATGATTGTTAGTGCGTCATCAAAATTGATGGCTATTTTTGCAAAACTTCGTCATATTAAAATAGTAACATGGACATTTGTTCTACGAAAACCATTTGTTTTTCAGTTACTGAAGTTTTTATTTATTTACCATACACGCGAAGGGCAAACTGTGGGACCTAGTATCGATTAAAACAGATTCATTGAATGCTCTGTGCTAGGATTCGAGCTCATGATTGGTCTTCAGCGTCGTGGACTTTTATCGCAGCTTACACGGACTTCATTTTTAACTTTTCCTATATTGATAGTCATACTTGTGAAGTGACATACTTTACTTTTTTTTACGTTGTTTTTAATGTAGCTTGGTTAAGTTATTTTAAATGAAAGCTATCATTAACAATATTAATAGAAACCGCGATTGTTTTCGAAAAAATTATACGAAGGTATTAATTTGCAAATGGTCACTCAAACAATGAATTTAATTCATCAGAAATCTGTTCCAACTGACATTCAGAAGGCTCAGAAGAGATACAAAATACACCCTGATCAGTATTGCGAATGATTATCATATTTATGATCTTGACTAAAGTGTCTCTTTGAACGATACGAAATATAGGATTATTGAAAGCGAATTATTTTATTAAAGCTATTGCATAACAAATCACGGACAACTGACGAAAAATAGACTTGGTCTTAATGAGACTGCACAAATACGTGGAAAAGAAATTCATTTTCGTCAGACGATGATGTCACTATGATTTCAACATAGAGTAAGGGTTGAAAATGGTTATCTTACCTCTATCATAACATCAAAAATAAACTAATGATAAACATGTGTAACATACATTGTAATGCTAAACATATTTGAATTACTGCAACAAAAGTTTATTTCAGTTTTCTAAAAATGACTCGTCGATATTCAAATTCAACATTTAACTGTGTATAAATTAAATCAAACGGGCGGCAGCGTGTTAAACTTTTAATGGTTAAATTATTGCTACCACATGTGTTGTATTCATATTTTGCAGGGATACTTAAAGCGCGGCCCGATAGACACCCTGCATTCACCGATGCTGTTTGATTTGAGTGCGTCTCATCAGATTTGATGACTGAAAGTGTATTCGGAATTTGTAATATCCATACCTCCCGTTTTCCCAGCCCTAAAATGAACACGTCAAAGCGAGAGCGATCAGTCAACCACTAGTGCTGTGCAGCGGTGGGCTGCCGAAATGTTAACAAGGGACTCGGTTAATACGCGGTCTTCTAGATAAGACGTGAATTTTTTATCACTCTTTTGGGATGATTCGCAATAGTTATGAAATCAATTGAATGTTAGTAAATATGCTTTAATTATGTAAAAGTATAAAACTCATGATGTCTTTTAGTAGGTATCCTCCCAAAATAAATGTATTTTACGAGAAATTTCCAAATGTAACAAGGTCTTTTGTTTTCATAACACAAAAACCATTTACAGCAATTCATGTTGATGTGAGTTTTTTTTTTAACTTTAACAAGGGGCTCGCGCGAACCCCCTCCAGCCCACCCCTGATTCTGTACCTTACTCTGTATAAACGAGGTAGGTTGAGCAGCTGACTGACGAGCATTTATCATAAAAACACAAAGCTGGGATACCTCCATTTGGAAGCAAAATCCTTTACATTGACAACTGACATGAATTTGAAATGAATTAATTTGCGCATGACACCTTATTGCAATACAGTTATACCAAATTAACGAAGATTGAATCAATTCAATGTCTCAATTGTGGTTTCAAATCTGAGTAGAATAATGCATATATTCTGTAAAAGATACTATTGCGGCCTTACGCTTGGCGACGTCTGGTTTTTCTTCGAAAGCCATTATGAGCAGGGCCTACGCCACCATACAGGCGAAATAGGCAACCGCCTAGGGCGTAAATCATAAGGGGGCGCATAGATTGGGTACTAAAATTGTTTTTTATAGTCCAACATGTTGAGTTTTATTGAATTGAACAGACAATCACCTACAATAACAGTTAATATTGGAACATTATTGGACATACATTGAAGCGTTTTTGACTAGATTAGTGTAGTATTATTACTTTTTTTTTTGTTTTTTTTTAATATCCAGTATTGAAGTAACATTTCAAGACTATATGAGTTGTCTGGTATCAAAAGTAGAACTGTTATATACATGATGTATGGAACAGTTCTGCTTTTGATACCAGATGCCTCATATGCTCGATGGCGCGGCGATGTGTGCATTATACTGGTATTGTATTTAAATTTTAACACAGAAGACCGGGCGAACATACATATGTGTGGATTTAGTGTGTAGGCTTAGACAAAAAAAGAGTGCAAGTTTAGACAACAAAAAAATCCACAGTATCACGTAGAAAATAATATTTCTTTAGATAACGTTAAAACATATAATTTTATTCAGCATTTGATGATTTGGTGACACAAATTTGTGTCTAATTTTTATAAACATTACATTCCTGACCAATCATGAATGAAACAAATTCAGTATTTTAGAGTAAATGTTTAAATGTTCATATATCATATGTTATGTGTACAGAAAATAAAGTTAATTATTGATAGTTTTTATATTCCATTTTAGATGAAACATCTTTGCTATGCTATGTGAAAATCCTTAATAAGTTTTAAACCACCCGTCAAATTGCCATATCTTTTTTCTAAAGACGTATAATGACACAGACCATAGCAGTCCTATACCAGCACTATAGGGGGCTTTTCACAGACCCATTGTCTCAAATTCACTTTACATGTGTTTCGTTTTTTTTCTTTTGTGCACACTTTGTAAGTGATCCGCGTCAACCTCAAATTCAAAGAAATGTTGTCATTACGTAAAATATTTTTGACCTGCCAAAAGGCAATAAATTATGTAATAATCTCTTATACCACTTCGAGACCCACTCGACAAGATGTTATTTTTTTAGCAAAATTAATGAATTAATAATAAATCCGCCGAGTGCCAAGTCTACTGCACGGTAGACAGCTTCGTTGGCTGATATGCCGGATCTCACGGGCTCGAATCCTTGTACGAACACCATTGTTTTCAATCGATTTATCGGGTTTTCTTCGAATGCAAGTATGTTTGTGATGTATAAACACCCCACCCCCTCCTACCCACCACGATTCCAGTCCTAAATTAACGGGGTGTAGCCAGAGTAATTAGGTAACCACTAGTCCTGTCCTGCCTATCCTTTCTATCTATCCTACTCTCTTAAAAAATGAGAGGTTGAGCGACTGAGTAACACACATAAGCGGTTCCACATTAAAAGCGGGCATGGATAAAAAATGACAATACCGGTTTGTGCAATTGATGAGGTATTTTTTTTTATTTCTATATAAAATGGGTGAAATTGTTAAAATGGAGGCGCGCAAATTAAGTTTGCCTAGGGCGCCAAATAACCTTGCGCCGGCACTGATTATGAGAGCTGTAGTTTGAAACATTTTCCCCTGATATGCTTTTTCTCCTTGCAATTCCTTCACTTGATATCCTGTCTTCCTCGAGCAAGCTTCTAGCCTTTTCTAAGAATACTTGATATCACATACTACATATATATGTCGACGTTTTGTTCACACTGTTTTCCGCGAAAAAAATACTAATTACTTATAATTAAAAAAATATATATAAATGCAAAAAATACAGACATAATCATTACATACCAAGGTATACTTTCACAAACAATAAGAAGTCCTTATTACATTATTTAAGAACATTAAAATATATTTATATAATTATAAAAAGCAGAGAAGAAAAAAATACTATTTCAAAACATTACTACAGCCTCAAATAACACCCCCCGCCTGTGTGGTCAACATTGTTGGCTACCGCTACGGAGGGCACGGGTTCGAATCCCGGTACGGGCAGTTTTATAAATTGATTTTTCAATCGATATATGAATTTCTGTTCAAAGGCATGGATGTATGTGATGTCTTGAATTCCCCCCTCCCACCCATCCTATCATATGAACGGGGCGTATGGAGAGCGATTAGCTAACCACTAGTCCTGTCCTTGCCCTTTCCTTCTATTCCTACTCTCTTTGGAAAAAAAGAGGTTGAGCAACTGAGTAACAAGCAGTTCTCGTAGAAACATTTCTGTTGAGATAAACTCCATTAGGAGTCCATATGCTCCATATTGGGAGCGGACATGAAAAAAATAACACCAAAAAATGAAAACTTCGATCTTCTTTTGCCTTTGCAAATAACGTAACGTATCTGTAAACAAAAGATATATTTTAATTCCCAATAAGGTTTTTAACAAAATGTTAAAAAACGGATTTTAGATATTTACCCGAAAATCAGCATTTAGTATTTATGTTTAGGAAAGCATTCAGGATGCAATCCTTTTTCACAATTTCTTGTTTTTCTTTCCTGATAGTAATAAAATTTGCGGATTTTAGATATTTACCCGAAAATCAGCATTTAGTATTTATGTTTAGGAAAGCATTCAGGATGCAATCCTTTTTCACAATTTCTTGTTTTTCTTTCCTGATAGTAATAAAATTTGCAATTCTCAAATATTGCAAATGAAAAACAAGATAGGTACTCTATTTTTTCCAAATCTTGACAAAGGTCTGTATATTCATAGAATATTTCATTCTTTCCTTTAGTAAAAGTACAAATCTCTAACTTCAAGTCGCGCCGACTGATTATCTCTTCCGTAAAAAATGCACGCCAACACGCAAAAATTGAAAACTTTCAATTAATATTTTAAAGATTTAGTTATTATATATTTTTTTTAAATTGGGCTTATTCGATTGAAAAAGGGTCACTCTTAAGGGTGTTTTTTGTTTTATGATAATACAATGTCATTTGTCTTTAGTATATCACATAGCAAAACATAATACAACAATTTTTACCAATACAGATACAAATTCTTCTAAAGGAGTTGACTCTCCCCTGAATCCGTCATTGGATAATATAAATAAAATTAGGAACATAAATAAATAATTGAAAAACATTGAATTTCAGTAGAAAAGTGTAGTATTTATTGAAGACTATCAATACAACTGTTTGGTATAATTAAATAATATAAAAAGCTATTACATCTTACAGTAACACAGGGGGGTGTAAACTATTTTAGTAAATGGTAATTAGATAGATTTCAGATGGATTTGCCAAAGTGATGGGAGAAAGATCATATCTTCTCCATTTATTTGACTTGGTAAAATAATTAGAATACTCAAAAATACATAAGGTAAAGCTTGCAAATGGAATGCAGTTGTTTATTTAAAGTGTTTTATTTTTAATAAATAAATAACTCACAAAAAAATACCTCCATGACTAAATTGAACTTCACTTATAAAAGGTAAACGAACTAAAAAAAAAAATTGTTCATGAAATAGAAATAGTACTGCTCCAACGGAAAAACAGAACCTCAAAATATAACAGTAGGAGAGGAGTGTAATCACCGTTAACGTGAGAATGCTAGACCCCGATTTTTTTTACATTCCCAACAGTCAGTCGACCGTGCAATCATCTTCACCTTCACTGGACTTCGGGCTTTCCTTCTCCGAGGTTTCCTGAAATCAAAAGAATGTTTAATTACAATCAAATTTATGTTCGGCGGGCAGGCATCAAGTAACGGCTTCTGTCGACTTACTGTAATGTTTCCCATTTTAACATAAAGAATACGGACCCGTAACAGATAGTTTAGATATTTTTCACAATTCAAATTTGTAATTAAATTTCGTCACCGACGCCTCAACGAGCAATTATTGGCTTAAAACGCTATTGCGTCGCTCAAGTTCTTTTGCCGTCAAACAGCAATGCTCTAAAAATTCATACAATAATTGAAAATATTATTACCCCAGTGAGATCGTAACACTACTAAAATACGTAACAGTATTTAAACATATGTAGCCTTTGCCGGCCGAAATATAGAGCCGATAGGTGAAAACAAATCAGGCAGCAAAGATATTTAAGTAACTTACGGTTCTTCACAGCCGTATAGCTGTATAATTAATTCAGCTCGTTTTAGTCTGATAATTTTCACTTCTTTTTCAATTTCTTTCCGCAACTTCCTGATCGATTCCAGATAATTCTCCGTGAGATCAAAGTGTGTATGGTGATGATCCACCATCGGTTCTGCGAATGCAACTTCGGGGACTTGTAGCTCCACCACATCCTCCAGAGTGTCGTTGAATAAATCTCTGAAGCGTTCTTGGCGTTCAGAAGACATCTAGAAATAAAAACAACCATAATGAAACACTATTGTGAAAGCTCAGCAGCACGGTTTTTGAGGGTTGGAAGACGGTGTCGACTGTTCCTCAAACTGATAATATTGACACATTTGGATTAGTCCCACTTACCCTTGACAAATAATAAGCACCAATATCGCAATGAACTCCAACTGAATATCTCGACACAGTGAACGCGTGGGCTGTCGGCTCAACGGTAATTTAAGAGGAATCACTGTATTTCAACGAGAACGCTGTCACAACCTTCAATGAATGTGATACAGATGCACTTCTATCACAACCGACTCTCACAGTGTGAGAAAATGTAAAAATAAAAACTCCGGAGCGCTAGAGACCGGCGTCCACGGGAAAGCCGTTAGTTGAAGTGACGCCGGACGTGGATATGTGGCAGAGACAATAATATATGTGGAATGACCATATATTTTTAAAAGATATAAAAAAATTACACACACTTTTTTTATGGCAATATTACGATAACAATCGAAAATCATTTTTTTTAAATGGATTGAATTTGACGATCTAGGCAACATATATTGGCGCATCCATTTTTTTCTATTGAAATGATAAAAAAGCAATTCGGGATCATTAGAAATATGTATAGTATTCAAGCCTCTTCCAAAAATTGAAATTAGATGCGTTAACCAAAAACACTCACACACACAAGAGAAAAATCATAAAGCCTATATTTAAGAAAAAATAATTTGTAAATAATGGAATACACAATTAACAAAAAGAAAACCACCATCACAAAATTGAAAGTTTACTTTTTCGGTTTTTTTTTTGCAAAACCTGTCTGTTTGGTGACATTCTGTTATTCGCAGTGCTTTATTCGATAACAATCGAACATCATTTACAAAGTATTTCGGCTCGAAAAAATACTATTTTGGAATGTTTAAGTCAGTGCAACAAGGATATCCAACCCCGGGATTGGTATTAACTCACCGAAGAATTTGAAATCCTCATTTCCCTGTACTATTCCCTCAAATTATCTATAAAACTCGTTTTTTTTTTTTTTGCTCACCGAGGAATTTGAAAATTGACACGAAAACAATTTCGTGTCAATTTTCTGGATTTCCTCAAATTTTTTCAAATCCGAAACCCGGGATTTCGGGATCAGAGAGTTGAACGGGATCTCGGGATCGAATGCCCTAGTTAGGTACAAAACGACAATTATAGAGTTGTCTATGGTCAAACCCATTTTGCCAGTCACGGTATTATGGCACTTTACATTGGGATTTCGGCGTGCACGCCAAAAGAACGCGGTAAATACTGTCGAATAAACCGTTCGGGCTATCCGGCATCAAAAGTGTTGTCACTAAAAGAAGCAAAATGGTTGGCGTCCACGAAAATAGTAAGGACAAATGTAGCGCGGGCAGAGTTGTCTGTGTAATTGTCTAATCGTGTGGGAAACGCGGCGTGTTGGCCTGTTGCGTGGAACGCTTGCAAGTAGCCGGCTTTTAACGAGAGTTTTCGTTCTGTCTATGCTCTTACCTGAAATGTCAAACGTCAAACCTCGTACGTAAAAATGGATAACCGATTGAGTAATTTTTGATTGGAGGTATCTTGCGTTGGCCTCAGTTTAATCTATGAAGAGAGAAAAGGAAAAGAACGAATTTGCTGGGTGAAATTTTACAGGCATTGCTACTCCCACCTGCTGTTAATTAACGAATTAAGGGAAAACTATCCAGACGATTTAAAAAATATTTAAGGATTGACAGTGTATTTTTTGCCACCTTGCTAGACAAAGTCAGGCACAGAATCACCAAGAAGGATACTGGGCTTAAAAACAGTATCAGTGCAGAGGAACGACTAGCAGCAACTTTACGATTTTTGGCGACAGGTCGTTTGTTTGAAGACCTAATATTCAGTGCAGGAATATCGTCTTTGGCATTGAGTATTCTAATACCAGAAATCTGCAAAGCTATCTATGAAGTTATCAATACAGATTACACGAAAGTATTTAAAAAATATATTTGATATGCTTTTTAAAAAAATATTGAAATAAATAAATATCGGACTTATTAATAAGTCGCTTAACTCACTCAGTATTTTTTTATTTTCGTTTAACGCTGTGGAACAGCGTTCCGGCACATTTTTTAATGGAATTTTTAAAGTGTCAAATAAATATTCGAAAAATATTGGCTGTATCTCCTTATCTTGTGTACCTTTTGAATGTTATGTACCCGGTGTTTAGGAGTTTGTTTCGCTACCCAGCAGGCTTATTCTGGCGGCATGGTACTTATTTCCGACGGTCTGAAATAATCGACCATAGGCAATATTATTTTTTTAAGTTGGTACCAATGATATATCGCGTTTGTCTACACTAATCGTCGTACTCCTGTCAAACTATTCTCTGACGTAAACATAACCTCTATTACTATGGTAAACATGGATGATACTTTAGTTATTTTAATAAATTAATCTATTAAACGGACATGATGTCAGGAACTGAAAATATTCTTCCAGTATTTTTATGCCTGATTAGTTCTGCCCACTCGCTATATACGCATAAGAGTGATTGTAATGAGACAATAATATGTCTTACGCTTACTACAAATATGCTACCTTTTCTACATGAAAATCAACTAAATGCCGCTAATAGCAACGCAGTTCTGTAGAAAATTGCCAAACTATCATACAAGGAGATCAGGGAAAGCGATAATTTACGCTAAATACGAATATGATAACCATATGAAACAGAAACAGAAAGATGTCGAATTGAATTTCCTATATCCATAATAGAGCAAATTTGAAATACGTCGATGAATTTTCCTTATATTTTTTTAATCTGCATCGATTATCGGTCCCTTGGATTCCTAAATTTGTTTTTTTTTATATTGTCTTAATGGGAATTAAATATCTTAGGAATCGCATTGCTTTCTGTGGAATTTGTCAATTTTCAGGGTGAAAATGAGTACTTAGCATGTTGTAAAGCATTTAAAAACATGAAAGAAATAATCAAAATTCGGTCTTCGATTCCCGACATCGTATTCGTTTTTCATTCAGTCAAATAATAAAAATAAACAAAATATCGCCTTTGTTTAAGGTTTACGGCAGAAGGCTTCCCCATATACGTTTGAAAAAAAGCGCGAACATAAATGCAAATAAATTTAACTCGTACCAACAGTCAGATACTAATACAAAAAATATTGTGTCTGGCATGAATGGGTTGAAATAACAGACCGTCGGAATCCATAGTAAAATTTATTTTAGACGGTCTCAAATGCTTTACCCGTTCGGGTCGAGCACAATTTTTTTTGTATTATCATTTGAAGGTTGGTCAACATTCGTTGATTTTAATCTTCGATCTGTCAAACGCATAGGATATCACATAGTATAATGTCATATTTTCTTCATTTGACTGGATGATAGTTCAAAGTACTTAAAAGTAAATATATCATTATTATTTCTGTATAATATAGTTTTAAGTATTTAAGACTTCCTTCCTTATCGAGTTGACGTTGATAATGTTTTAATTTATCGTTAAGGAATTTTGTCAACAACATAAAAACAGTGCAATCAATAAAATCAATACATAGTTGAATGAAAAATTATGCCATTGCTCCTAATATAATATTTATTACAAAGGCAGGTTTCCTGGTGTAATCAGATGTGTAGATTGCACCCACACATGCAAATAGTGACTCCGCACGCGGGTAAAGAGGCATACTAAAACCATCATAGATCTTATTCCATTAGTGTTCAAATTGTTAGTCTAAGTGAAGTGATAAATATTTTTTGTAATAATTGATATTTTTTTAATCAATTTTCAGATTTGTGACAATGATCTTAACATGCTGGATGTTATTGCGAGATATCCGGGAAGTGTCCATGATGAATTCAATTTTAACACTTCTAACACTCCGATTGAAATGAAGATATTAGTCAACGAAAGGATTGAAACTTTTTTCTGTTGGGTATATAAACATATTTTGAATTTTGCGAGGAATTCGGAGATAAGGGAACGAACAAGACAGCGACTGGGTTACGTGCTGCGGATGCCTCCGGAAAGCCTTCATCGTGCCCACCTCTTCTTTCGACCAGTGGGATTCCGGCGCTCTGGACGACCGTCGGGAACTATCCATAGGATATTTCCTTTAATTGATTTTACAAATTACCAAATGAATGCAGATTTGCGGAAAAACAGACTAAGCATCGAATGGTCTCTAACGTGGCATAATAATAATGATTTTTATAGTTAAACAAATTATTTATAATATATTTGGCATATGTCAATCCTAAATTGATTTATACATATCTTAGACAAGTCAAAAAAAAATCATTTTGAGTTCATAAGGCTAAAAATATTATTATTTACCCCGTCACAAACTTTCAAAGTCTAAATGAATAATAGAGGTTTCATTGAAATTGTTATTTTCTACACCATTACTCAATATTATGATTTTAGATAAAAATTTAAAATCTTTCGATAAATTAGAACAGTAGACTCCTGAGTAATCGTTAATGGCATATTTTATCCTTACAGGATTCCAAGCCCACACTCACATTCAGAAGAGATGCCAGCAACACCTCTCGGGCAGGCAACAACATCATCAATGAACCGGTGAACGGATTCCACCGAACTTGATTCTTCTGAACACGAACTCCCCGAACAAGAATACTCCGAACACAGAATCTTCCGCACACAGAACCTTTCGCACATAGAATAATACCTACATTTACATATTTTAAATATGAAAATCATTGTTTTATTATAATGAGTAATGTCTTAGGTCAATTATGCCAAAAAATTTTCAGAGTGGAAACAAGCAAAATATTTAGTTATAATGTATATAACTTTGAACTTCGACTTAAGGTGCTTAATGGAACTTTAATATCAAATTTAAATTATTTTGATTCTATACTCTTCCATGAGTTTTGTGTATAAAGACCCGGGTATCGCCTTTCGGCATCTTCGGGTATTATCAAGTGCATTCGTGCATAATGTATATATTGTTTATGAACAGTTTATCATTTAATACGTATTTCTGTTGAGATAAACTCCATTAGGAGTCCATATGCTCCACATTGGGAGCGGACATGGCAAATGTGTATATAAAAATATGTTAGGAGCTTCGTTTACTTTGGAATATTTTAATTTTATATTTATAGAGTGAATTCCTGTTTTTTTTACTTCTTATAATTAAAAATAAAGAAAGTATCGAAATTTTGTATTTTATTTTAGAACATATAAATCAATGTAAGTCAGTGGACTGATTAAAGAGTTTTAATATACATATTATGTTTTGATGTTATGAATATGGCTAAAGTGCTTAAATAAAAGCTAACAAATACATTTTTTTATAAGTTTTTGTTGAATTATGTTCAATGAAAATAAATTTACATTAATAACAGTATTTAAGTGAAATAAATTGAATTAAAGCAGGCTTATTCAGGCGATGTCAGGAACTGAAAATATTCTTTACTTGAAATACGAATATGATATCCGTATGAAACAGGTCATAAGGATGTCGAATTAAATTTCTTATATCCATAATTGAGCAAATTTGAAATATTTCAACGAATTTTACTTGTAATACGTATGAATTATCCGTTCCTTAGATTCATTTTTTTTTATATTGTCCTATTGGGAATTAAATATCCTAGGAATTGCATTGCTTTTTGTGGAATTTGTCAATTTTCAGGGAGAAAATGGGTAGCATGTTGTAAAGAGTGTTTACCTTTCATGATACTTCTTGTTTTCAGTCATTCAAGAAGAAAGAGTGAAGCATTTGAAGATGGTTAAACCATATCCAGCTTTTTTGTATTGTTGCAGAGTAATATAATAAATAAGACTGCCTTTATTTATGTTTTCATTCAATCTATATATATAAAACAAAGTGGGGTTATTTACACCACGTATATCTCGAGAATTACTGCATGGATTTCAATGATCTTTGATTTATTAAATTTTTGTTTGCCTAGAATAGCAGAATAAGCAATAAAACATCGGAAAAATATCACGGAAAAGAAATTGTAAAGAAAATAATATCTTCATACAGAACAAGATTTTCAAATGACGAACAGCTAGCTTCAAACGATAAAATGTCGTATGCTGGATTCAGAAAAATCCACCAGATCGCACTGTTTTCTATATTTGTTTGTTTTTGCTTCTTTTGCATACGATTGACTTATAAATAATTTTAAATTTAGAATATGAATTAGAATAAAAGAAATCGATGATATGAAATGAAAACGAAAGAAAATCGGATAATATTGAAATAAGGTTATGTTTATAATTAGGTATGATAAATTTTTGACAACAATATTTTGCACGAACGTTGCTTTACTCTGAGACGACACGTTATTACACTTGGAACGCTATATCGAAGAAATTTTAACGTCAAAAGCAAAGCGATGCGGTTCCTGATCACCCGAATGACTATTGTTGCTCTTGGTCGCATTTAAACAGTTCATTTGAAAAATGACGAATGCTTCTTTCTAATTGCATGTCAACAGCTCAATTTGCCTTAAAATGATACTTATTGGGACATGACAATCGCTGAAGAAATTGTTTCTGAATCTCCAAGTCAGATACGCACATTATTTTCTATCATTATTTTGACATGCTTCACATACAAGGATGACATGTCAGAAGACATTTTACATCGAATTCGTGTCAGTTCGGGGAATCTCGATCTCGAGGTGAATGAAGAGATAAATAACCAGGCTTTGATTTAGATCGAAGACATGTGTTACCTCATGTGAGGCATTTTGTTAGTCAAGTTAGGAATGCCAACGCCACATCGTGGGACTGGGAAGATATTCCTCATGTCATTGATTATGGCGACTGTTCGTGCGAGATCCGAAATTGCTGTAGCAGTTTCGTCTTCTGGAATAGCGACCACGTTGAAAGAAGGATGGCGAACGGCTCATTCAGTGCTGAAATATCCGTTAAACCTTTAAACGACTGAAAAACTGACATGCAAGATTGTGAAACACACAGCAATGACCAAAGTTTTGGTAGCAAGTAAAATCATCACCTGGGATTTATGCACAATGACGCACAGACGCGCATTGTAAGCACTCAATCGAATATCTGTGCAATGACTTAAGATGTTTTGAAGGGGCAATGATTTAAATATCTGGCGATTTCCGCCAAACACTACCAGTCATTCCAAGATCGACCCCTGCCGATGAAATAAACGCTTGCCTCAAAACATCGACTCTGTGGCGCTATGTGAAGAAACTTCAGCTAACGATAAACATGCGAGTTGCATTTTTAAACGATCCATCTGCCGAAGATTTCTCCCAAGCAATTGCTGACTATCGTCGGTAACGGCCGTGTTCCTGTTGACGAATCGAACAGATTGATTTCGATTCCGCCGAATTTTTGCAATTTCGTCTCAACAAAGGACAGCTTCATCAACAAAATGTTCCCAAACATCTAATCACAAAAATCACAATTGGTCGAGTGAACGAGCAATTCTTGGGGCTAAGAAAAAAGATATGGATCATTTAAACTTCACAATTCAAAATCAAATCGTTGATCTACTGTATTCCTTTAAAACTATCGACTGTGCCACGTGAATTACATCATTTCAATGTAATTCAAATACTTTTCATTTTGAATTTTGAACATTTATTGAATTTAATTCATCCAATAAATTAACACCACATTAATTGATTCTGAGGCGGTACGAAGTTCGTCGGGCCAGCTAGTTGTTTAATAAAATATCAACAAAATACAAAGACAAGTAATAAAATAACAAAGAAACCAGTCAACCAAATTTAAACAACGGACTTCCGCAAAACTGTTATATTCAATGAATCAAAATCTTTTTATACACAAATATATTTTTTTGAAAGTTAAGAAAATGAGGTTTCTGGGTAATTGTCTGTTTTGGACATTAGTTGATAATTCATTTATTATACTTATATTGGAAAAGGGTACAATTTTTTTTACCCCAAATTCATAAAAACATTTTCTTTTAAAATCCATTAATATCGTACGATTTCACACCAAACAGCGTGAGCTTCCGCTAACCGATGGTTCGTTGATGATGTTGTTACCTGCCCGAGAGGTATTGCTGGCATCTCTTCTGAATGTGGCTGTGGGCTTGGAATCCTGCAAGGATAAAATATGCCATTAACGATTACTCAGGAGTTTACTGTTCTAATTTATCGAAAGACTTTAAATTTTTATCTAAATTCATAATATTGTGTATAGTATAGAAAGTAACAATTTCAATGAAACCCTCTATTATTCATTTATACTTTTGAACGTCTGTAACAGGGTAAATAATAATATTTTTAACCTTAATGCATTAGCGAATATATTATATATAATTTATTAAAACTGTAAAAATCATTATTATTATGCCACGTTAGAGACCATTCGATGCTTAGTCTGTTTTCCCGCAAATCTGCATTCATTTGATAATTTGTAAAACCAATTAAATTGTGTGTCATTTACAAGATTTTAAAATATCAACCTTTTCCTACTTGCAAACTATTTTTTGTGTCACTAACGTGCATGCCAAACTAAGGTACAACTCTGGGCAAGTATTTTGTTAAAAATTCATTGAGCAACCTGTTCACCGTATTAATTAATGTAATTGAATGTGACTTGCTTCTTGACTTCAGAAATTTTATATTTGTTTCCAAGTTCTACTTTTGATTCAAATGTTTTTCCAATAAATGTGAATTATAAGAAAAAAAGTTTGTTTATATGCTTCCTCTTCTTCTTTGACCATATTGAACATATGACGGCCACGCGGCACCTCTGTGTTTCCCTGTCTCACGCCAATTGCTTTGCTTCCTCCCATGACAAGCCAGCATCCCTCAGTTCCGTTGGGTAGTATCCATAGGGTGTACTCGAAGGAATCCCACTGGTCAAAAGAAAAGGCGGGCAGGATTAAGGCTTTCCGGAGGCATCCGCAGCACGTGACCCAGTCGCTGTCTTGTAAGTTCCCTTATCTCCGAGTTCCTCACAAAATTCAAAATATGTTTATATACCCAACAGAAAAAAGTTCCAATCCTTTCGTTGACTAATATCTTCCTTTCAATCGTAGTGTTAGAAGTGTTAAAATTGAATTCATCATGGACACTTCCCGGATATCTCGCAATAACATCCAGCATGTTAAGATCATTGTTACAAATCTGAAAATTGATTAAAAAACATAAAAATATCATTTACAAAAAATATTTATCACTTGACTAACAATTTGAACATTAATAGAATAAGATCCATGATGGTTTTAGCATGCCTATTTTTCCACATGCGGAGTCACTATTTACATGTAGGTGATTACACCAGGGAAACCTGCCTTTGTAAGAAATGTTATATTAGGAGCAATGGTGCAAAATTTTTCGTTCAACTATGTATTGATTTCATTGATTGCACTGTTTTTATGTTGTTGATAGAATTCCTTAAATAAATTAAAACAATATCAACGTCAACTCGATAAGGAAGTCTTAAATACTTAATCACAAATCTAATAAGATAATTTTTTAAACTATATTTTACAGAAATAATAGTGATACATTTACTTTTAAGTACTTTGAACTATCATCAAATGAAGAAAATATGACATTCCAGTATGTGACATCCTATGCGTTTGACAGATTAAAATCAACGAATGTTGACCAACCTTCAAATGATAATACAAAAAAATTTGCGCCCGACTCGAATGGGTGAAGTATTTGAGACCGTCTAAAATAAATTTTACTATTGATTTCGACGGTCTGTTATTTCAACCCATCCGCGCCGGACACGATATTTTTTGTATGAGTATTTGACTGTTGGTACTCGTTAAATATAATTGCATTTATGTTCGCACCTTTTTTCAAACGTAAGTGGGGAAGCTTTCTGCCGTAAGCCGTGAACAAAAAACTATATTTTACAGAAATAATAATGATATATTTACTTGAAGTACTTTGAACTATCCTCCGGACAAATGAAGAAAATCCACTTATTTTTATTATGGTGTTTTGCAAATAATCTATGTTAAATTACGTGCACAAGCTGCTTTGACTTTCATTCATCATATTCGTGAGTGAAAAACAAATAATTTGGAAGCTCACATTCACTACCCAATTGGGTTATAAATTCGCCAGTCATCGCTTTTGAAATTCGGTATAGCTACTGAAAATAAGTATCTGAAATCACCTTTTCTCTAAATTGAAAATATGACATTCCACTATGTGACATTCTATGCATTTGACAGTTCGAAGATTAAAATCAACGAATGTTGACCAACCTTCAAATGATAATACAAAAAAAATTGTGCTCGACTCGAATGGGTAAAGTATTTGAGACCGTCTAAAATAAATTTTACTATGGATTCCGACGGTCTGTTATTTCAACCCATTCATGCCAGACACGATATTTTTTGTATTAGTATCTGACTGTTGGTACTCATTAAATATATTTGCATTTATGTTCGCGCTTTTATTCAAACGTATATGGGGAAGCTTCTGCCGTAAACCTTAAGCAAAGGCGATATTTGGTTTATTTTTATTATTTGATTGAATGAAAATCGAAGACCGAATTTTGATTATTTCTTTCATATTTTTAAATGCTTTACAACATGCTAAGTACTCATTGTCACCCTGAAAATTGACAAATTCCACAGAGAGCAATGCTATTCCTAGGATATTTAATTTCCAATTGAACAATATACAAAAATAAAATTAGGAATCTAAGGAACCGATAATCGATGCAAATTAAAAGAATATAAGGAAAATTCGTCGACGTATTTCAAATTTGCTCTATTATGGATATAAGAAATTCAATTCGACATCTTTCTGTTTCTGTTTCATACGGATATCATATTTTATTGATATCGTATTTAGCGTAAATTATCGCTTTCCCCGATCTCCTTGTATGATAGTTTGGCAATTTCTTACAGAACTGCGTTGCTATTAGCGGCATTTAGGTGATTTTCACGTAGAAAGGGTAGCATATTTGTAGTAAGCGTAAGACATATTATTGTCTCATTACAATCACTCTTATGCGTATAAAGCGAGTGAGCAGAACTAATCAGGCACAAAAATACTGGAAGAATATTTTCAGTTCCTGACATCATGTTCGTTTCATAGATTAATTTATTAAAATAATCAAAGTATCATCTATGTTTACCATAGTAATAGAGGTTATGTTTAGTTCAGTGAATAGTTTGACAGGAGTACGGCGATTAGTGTGGACAAACACGATATATCATTGGTACCAACTTAAAAAAATAATATTGCTTATGGTCGATTATTTCAGACCGTCGGAAATTAGTACCATGCCCCCAGAATAAGCCTGCTGGTGTTGAACATGATATCTGGAAATACTGATTTCTATTCACTCGCCTTGTGGATAGGATTTCCAAATTCATTCGTTTTCTGTTGTCGCATTATTTACACGTTTTTATCATACGGTCCCCTCTGCTTGTGCTTGTTTACGGTGACGTGGGGCGTCGACTATGGAAGCCTCAGCGAACCGATTGGCGGTGTTCACCTGCCGGCAGGTAAATAACGAACACAATGGTCCGCGAGAATTCAACAATTATTAGAAACCATTTTTTACCTTGAATTCGCGGTGATAGTGAACGAGGCCGAACATTTCCGAACGTCGGTCGTGACGTTCTTCGCGTTTTCGGCGACCGGCAATTGCAATACGATTCGGTGGGAGAATAATACAACTTGTTTATGACTACGAATTCAAAAAGAATATCACATCTAGTGATTTCAAAAAAATGTGTATAATTCTACACACAATGGCCAATGTAGTCAGTGGAGTGGGAAGGGGTCCTGCCGCCCACACGATCCTTGAGTTTGCCGCCCCCAATACGTCTTCTAATTTTGTTTTAAAATCACTTCTACGATTTATAAAGTATGGTTTTTCAGTTTTTACCATAAATGGCTTATTTTTTTTATGTATAAATATAATTTCTCGCAACATATTGTTTTTATTTTTGAAAATGCTACCCTCAAAAAAGCACCGCCCGGGGCGGTCCACCCCTATAGCACCCCCTCAACCCTTGCTATATTTTTTTTTTTGTTAAATCCACATTTTCCAATGTGAACTCGTGTGTGAATTTTCGAAATGTTAACGTAAATATGAAACGTTTTCGTATTATATATTAAGGTATGTACTCTGAAGATGTTTGCATACTTACTCGTTAATGTGAATCTTTACGGTTACGAAATGCACGATTCAATTAGTGTTTTGTTTTAATAGACTCGTTTATTAATTACGTTGTATTGGCAACACAAGTGTCAATTGTCTTTGGTCATACTCAAACGTCAAATTAATGTATTGTCAAACTTTTCGTAACTAGAAGTTGATATAAACGCTCTTTTGTTTGTTGGTAAATTTGTCATACTACATCGTACGGACTATTGCGGCGAAAAACTTCACAAACTGAGCTAAAAACCACTCCACGATTTAAAATTATTATCTGAGATAATGGGAATCGCGTTAAAACCACACATTATTAAGAAGAACACTGATAAATAAATTATATAAAGTATGACTTCATCGCACGGACTATTACGGCGAAAAACTTCACAAACTGAGCTAAAAACCACTCCACGATTTAAAATTATTATCTGAGATCATGGGAATCGCGTTAAAACCACACATTATTACGAAGAACACTGATAAATTAAGCGAAATACGAAACATTTCGGAGCAGCTTTGCAGAACGGGCGGCGCCCGAATCGCTTAATTTATCAGTGTTCTTCGTAATAATGTGTGGTTTTAACGCGATTCCCATGATCTCAGATAATAATTTTAAATCGTGGAGTGGTTTTTAGCTCAGTTTGTGAAGTTTTTCGCCGCAATAGTCCGTACGATGTAGTATGACAAATTTACCGTTATGGCTGGCATATTCTAAATACGGCAAGCATTTTCGATTCTTACATGACTATACTGGATTGTTTTTTTTAGCGTTTTTAAAATAAAGGCTCTTCCTCTATAAAAAAATAAATAATCATTACCGCACCCCTCGCCTTCTGAAATTTCCGTTCATTCCTCTCGGATGCCAAATAATCAATCTTTTATATCGTCGAAATCGAACAATGAAACATATTTATTTTTTGTTTCAGTCGACAGACACCGACTTCTGCAGCAAAGGGCCCAAGAGCAGTTAACATCAAGCGGCATTGAAAAATTGCTGGAAATAACCTCACCGAAAAAGGAAAACATCTCAGTAGCAATTGACATCTTGAATCACTTGTGGCCGGCGCTGCCATAGGCACTTGCTTAGTTGGTTGTGCAGCTAGTGATCCTTCATATTCAATTTCATTCAGACAAAGTTCACATAACGTTTGAAAATACACTCATAATAGGTTATATCTGTCAATAATGTATCGTCCGCCTTTGACCATGTCTATAATAATATTGTTTTTCAAATAAATTTATTTTCTCTCTGAACCTGTGCTTTGTGTGTAAATCCGTGTCCGCTTCCTAATGGAGGTTTGTAACTCATTCCTTCTTTTTCAAACTGATTTTTTGTATTTATATGGGATATATTAATTATTATTTTCTGCACATTTCATTTTATCGAGTTTAGTGAAAATGTAGTTAGTCAACTTTCAATAAGATTACCTGAATTGAATTTGATTCCAATGATAGACTGGTAGTAGTCTTTTGAGGTAGTTTTTTGTGTATTTATACTCGAACAACATTCATGGCAAATTAAAATGGAGCAGCTGTGATATAAATTTGACCTAACCCAACCTAACCGGGAATCGAGCCCAGACCCAACTAGATCACAGGGGGTTGTATGATTATAACAATCAATCAGAGTGTAGTAGTTTCATTGTTGTGTCTGTACAAAATATTGCTGCACCTAGTTAATTATACAAAAAAACTCAAACATTAAATAGTTACCTAAGATTCAAGCTGCATTTTGTTATAAGTTCTCATGTTGGTATCTATTTAACCGACGCCCAGACACAATATTACCTTACCTATGCACTTTACACTAATCATATTCTTTTTTCCTGCATTACGTATTGTGCTAATTTATTGCTTGGGAAAAATTATCAAATGAAGGTAGAAGACATTATTTTGTCAAGGTAAGAGGCTTTGGAATACCATTTTTTGAATTGCAAGTTTTTGCCCCAGCTCCAAAAGACACAAAGGCGATGTAATAATATATTTTGTTTTTGTATTCATATTTGATGGTAAGTGGAGTATTTGAAAAATGCCGTTCGCACTGGGACTCGAACCCGATGTCAACCCGGCACGTGAGCCAAAAACGCTGCACCATAGAACTAGACTTTTTTCGATCGATTACTGGTTGATGGCTAAAAAATCCCTTCCCACTATGAGAGGCGTAGAGAGAGCGGTGAATCAAGTCTAGTCCTGTCATAGCCTAAACCGTCTATAAGAGTGTAACTAGCAGTTCTCTAGAGATACCGCCGTAAGGATGCCATATGCTCCACAGAGATCGGACATGGCTTGAAACAAATCACTTGAGACACACACTTACTTGAGGAGAAAAGGAATCACAAACCATAATAGCATTAATCAATTAATGATTATTAAAAAATTGTATTTTTTACAAAGGCACAGCGGTTTGTAGTTTTTATATTGAACTACTTATTGCCTTTATATGTTGTTCTTTTGTCATACATATTTTTATTTATTAAATTATTTTTTAATTATGGTAAAGCAAATTTCCAATGAAACATATTTTAATTATATATTATCATTACCAGCTAAAAGAGAAACATTTTTATTAAATTTAATTTGACATTTCTCAAACTGCCATGCTAGATTTTATTCAGTTATTTTTAATTTAAATAATTAATACTTACAAAAGATAATATTAAGAATAACAATTTTTGTTCACTTTTATAATGAAACTCTACATTACCAAAGTAAATAGCTTAATGATGCTATTAACTCTAGCGGCTCGGAGACTAGAAAAATACTTCTCTGCCGATGGGGGTCGTTTAGGGACCCCAGTGGTTTCCTCATTATTGGCCTTAGTCTTATGAATTTCAAAAAAAAAATAGTCTAAGGGCTTTAAAATATCTCTGCATCATTCCTCATACATTTTTTTTATAAAAATTGTTTTTCTTAATAAATAATCATATTTTAAGTTGCGCGTAAAAAAGACGTCATTTCAGTACAAATATGTATTTGCAACTGACGCGTTTCGCGTAGTTATCTTACGAACGATCGCTGATAAGCGGGCGCTTATCTCGTATTTATATAAACTACAAAAGGTCCAAAAAACTATGATATAAGAAAACTTTAATTATAAACATTGTATCACCCATATTAAAATAGATATTTAAGAAAATGTGGGTATTGGGGTCGCATTTCTTGAGCTTAGAACAGGAAAAGTTAACTTATGTAATTTAGTTTCATTTTACATCATTTGCCACTTGTATTGACGATTTTTTAATTGTATGTTTATAGGTGTTAAGCATTTTAATTTTGTGTAATTATAATGTAATTTGTAAATCCTTTTCATTGTTAGTAGTTGCTTACACCTTTTTATTTCAATTTAAATTGTATAGATAGCACTGTTTAATTTATTTTTCTCCTCAGTTGATAATACTTGTGAGGAGCGAAACCGGTCCTGATCAAATAAATTTTAAGTGGAAAAAGTACTAAAAATCTTTTATTATTATTTTTATAACAATTTTTGTATAAAATATGAAAAATGATGGTGCGCAGCCTTTGGTCCACACTCTATGTAACTGTTGAAATGCTCATAATTCAGTCCCTGGACCTCTTCCAAAGTGAGCATAGGACCAATGTACTTACTGGGAATTGAAGAATGCAACCGAAGAGCGCAACATTGACCACTCAGCTTGTGGAAGACACTGCACAAAAACGCTTTCAAATCTCTTTGTTTAAGATTATATTCACATCTTTGACAAGTGTCTTCAAAATACAGTGACACAGTCTGAAGACGCTTCTCGGAGAGGAGAAACACGTTTCACAATTTTTAATTATCAACATACTTACTAGAGTGCATAGACGTTATGAAATAACAGCGGAAAACAGTGTTTGCTCTTTGACTGCATCTCGAAATTCTCTGAAAATGTCCCGAGTCTCAAGCCGACAACTTCTTCCAACATACTTACCTACTCAATGTGTACTGAAAAATGGGTAATTTGATACAAAAAAGGATTCAATCGCAAATCTTCGCCAATACTGCAAAAACACATCCATTTGACATGAGAGACAAATACGATATTGCTATTGTGCGTTGAAAATGTAGATGTCTTTTAATCAATATTGGCGACGAATTGGAAATTGAAAGAGGTAGGGTACTTCCACAGAACAATAAAAACACAAGTAGTTTTGAACAAATCAGTTTTATTAAAGACAATAAATAATATTCAATTGAATCGAGTACAATTTGTTACACCAGAGAAAAACACATACAATTAGAAGATACAAAAAAAACATCTTTTATTAGTGTATCTAGAATACAATAGTTGTTTTTGTTATTACTTATAGAACTAAATATGTACATGTTTTCACGATACCATTTGAAGCAAATGACACCCACATCAAGTGAACAGGAAAGAAATGTATTTTATTTGATAAAAGTAGTCGAAAAAACCCATCGAAACCATCTGCGATATTCACAGAGACCTCTTGAATCCTCGCAAAATTGTAAATCGAATGCTGCGTCATGTAAACAAAATGACATTTCTTTCCGCCCAGCCCGATATATAAACTCTTAGAGGACAAATTCAAGACACTTTTAAAAAGAATACATTTTTACAATGCAAGTAACACAATAGAACAAAATATTCAGTATATGAATCGTATGAAAATAAATAATAATTTGGCCTCGTATGTGTGCAACAAATCACATTGCCTTGAACCGCCATCTCTCGAAATACATCTAATCCTCTTTCTAACCATCCAAAGTCTCGGGAAGGCCAGAAGGCGAATAATATTATTTTAGGTATCTTCGATATCTTAAATAATGAAATTATTTAATTAGACAGATATCATTATTTTAAATACAGGCCGCGAGACGTTTTTGAAAACTACTCAGACACGACTAAGGAATCCAATCCCGGGATCCCATACAATTATCGATACATTTCAATCCCGGGATTAGAAAGACACAATCCCGTGTTGGTTTTCAAGCCGAGCGACAGTTTACATGCTTTGCGATAAGACTGACAGCATACAAAAACGTAATTGGATGCTAACATAACAAATTTCCTTATAACATTTATTTGAATGCATTTTACAGCAGTAAATTTGTCGGTACCTTTGTTTTCTATGTCTTCTTAATGCATGGTATCAGATATCAATCGCAGTGTTTTTCTTTTGTTCTATTAACATCAGCTTTCTATATGAACATTATGATAAATATCAAAAAGGCGCACACCGACTTCATGCGACTTAAGTCATCAATAACCGCATATAATTATATCTCAATATTTTATCGACTTGTATTATTGCAAGAGTTGAAAATCAATTCGAATTCACAATGAAACCGTAGACTAAATATTGTAAAACAATTGACGACTTGGAATTAAATTCTGGCATATTTTAAAATAATATTAAAATTACTTAATGCAGTGGTTTCCAACCTTGTTACTGCGCCTCCCTTTGAAGAAAAATGTTCTGAAAAAAGCGGTCAATGCCACAACTGCCAGGGCTTCGGACATCCCCCCCCCCCAATGCATCAAATGTTCAAAAGAGCACTCAGTAAAAGATTGCCAACTAGCACGCGATGACTCGCATGCGACAACTGTGACGGGGGCCATTCGATGAATTTCCGCAGCTGCATCAATCACCCTGAGCATGGCAAACCGAAATACATCGCGAGACCCTGGCCACAAGTTCCCAGAAAGATTGTCATCGATTTAACCACAGTTGAAGTTTCCCGCACGCCTAAAGGGAAAGAATTATTTAATTCAAAAAAATTACATTCATTCAAAATAACAGTCGAGATTCTGAGCATGGCAAACCGAAATACACCGCAGTGCCACAATTGTCAAGGCTTCGGGCCCCCCGCAAATACATTAGACGTGCGCAAGAACACACAGTGAAAGATTGCTAGCTAAAACGCAGACTCATCACCCACATGTGCCAACTGCAGAGCGGCCCACTCCGCGAATTACCGAGGCTGCAAAGAACATCCGGAACATGGCAAGCCCAAGTTCATTGGTCACAAGCTCCTAGGAAGGAGCCAAAATCCAACCACACATTGGAATACCCGACCACCACAAATCAAAATTGAGGAATCCTACGCTAACATAACCAAAATCAACCACCATCAAATAGAATACAACATCAACAGGAACCCCATGCGGCTATCCTACTTGGCTGAGGGGAATGGCAAGAGATCGGGGAGTCTTCCACCTCAAACACCTTACCAAACATCACAGTGGCCCCGAGGGAACTTGAGCTCACCAGAGCCCTCAGAGGGATGATCCTTAACGGTCAATCAATTCTAAGCAACGTAATTACGAGAAATAATTAAATTATGGAGACAAGCTCGATAAGACCAAGACTGGCGCCGTCTCCCGTCCACCCTAAGATCCACTAGACAAAGGTAATAGTGGAGATCAAGATACCGTCGCATTAAAACCAATACTAAATTAACTGAATACATCAACATGTTGAAGAAAAACCCATCGTTATTACGTGTTATTAAACAAATACACTCCCTTTTTGGAAATTTGCTTCGCAAAACACTCAACGCAAAACACTCAACGCAAACACAAGTACTGAAACATCAAAAATAGGATCGAGGAGCGAAGGGGTACAGAGTGAACCCAGAGAAATTTGCATAATATTTTCAATGCATTTCAACAGGTGTATGATCAACCCCGTAGGTTAAGGGAGTTCTCGCCGACAACGAGGTGGGCTTGTGGTAGTTGCAAAATGTTACGGTTTGGCCAAGATGCCAAAATGGCGCACGAAAGAATATTACAATGAACCTCCTCCGCCAGCGGATCACCGGAACCTGGACGAGAAACAGAGATCCGACTGCGACCGACCCATATGGGAGCGGGGAGATATGACTGAAACCAAAGCCCTTTTTCATTAAATAAATAAAATTTCTCTCTATGTGGATGAATGATTTATAGATTGAAAACCTATTAAACTACGATGGTAAATGTAACGCTTTTGATAATTCTATGATAGAAACTTGCAGTCACTAGTATTTTTATGATCATATTGAATGCTCGAGAAGCATATATTGCCTTGTATGACATCGTATCACCGGGCCGCAGCTGACATTGGCCTCCTGCCAGTCAATGAAACTGATATTAAGCAATTTACCACTTTTCGCAATCACCGTACAGACCACCACTAGGGACTCCAGATTCAATCCCACCCATTAATCTTTAAGGACCCAAGCCATCCCCGCGACAACCAGACCCAGACCAATACTCCCCTCACCAGAGCCACTCTCAGAATTCCACCGATAATTCACCATTATAAGAACGGCCTCGACACCTTAGAACGCGACCTCGCATTAAAACTGCACAATCAAATTAGACTTCCCCACTGCCGATGCATATCGAAGAGCCATTTCTCTCCTCGATGACAGAAATACAAACCAGCCATTCCTATCTCCTCACATCTGAAAACCCCTCAAAATTGTTATCGGAGGGATCCCAGAAACAGCGGATTTAGACAACATCTAAAACATACTCAAGGACATGGACTTTCCAGTCTCCGACGTCCAGCAAATGAGAAGAGCTCAAACAAGTGAGCCTCTACCGATAATCCCACTGGACATCGAGCGAACCACCAAAGGCAAAGAAATTTTTAACATCAAGCAAATAGGAATCTATACCATTAAAGTCGAGTCTCTAAGACGAAAGACATTTGCCAGACTGCCACAATTGCAGGCACTTTGGCCATTCCAGTGCTGGTTGAGACGCTAGCCCCGATGTGCCAATATTCATCAATCGCGCGAATGCACACACCAGCGTGAGGAGGGCCCGTCATTGGAATTGGCTGTTGCCACACCGGGGCCCTCCACCCACCTCCAACAACCAGATACACAGACGCCAGTATGCAGACAACATCCAGCCCCAAGAAACCCCCATTCCACAAACGACAATGAAGAAAACTCCAACTTGGTCGCGCAATGACCAGACAACGCAGCCCGTTTGGCGCTGATCACTGGCCTCACGGGACTCACTGGAGTATTGGAGGAAACGATCAGTTTCATATCTGCGTATTCCAAATCACTTACGCCAACATCATAAGTAATGATAACCCAGAACAACAGCACCACCCAATTGAGTATGACATCAACTGGATACCAAGAACATTACAAAACAGTAACTCTCGACGATCCACGGATTTAATCCAATCAAGAATCAAAGAAAGAAACCCCAGCCACGATTCAAACGTGCCAAAAATACAACCCTCAAAACTAAATCGATTGACTTTGTTAACATTGGACAAAAGCACACAGAAAGCTTAAAGGAGGTAGGAAGCGACACTTCAAAAATCATCCAAAAGAGGGAAGGGTGGCGCCAAATGCATATCACACCAACCTGCAAGCACACCGCACAAACAAATAGCTCTCATCCGTCCACTGGCAGACGGTATCCATTCAGACAACCTCCATTCCGCAAGCTTGCCGCTAGATACAATTTTTATCTCGTACTTTGGACTGCAAGATATGGTAAATGAATGACGAATAGCATAATAAATGCAAGTAAATTGATGTTCAAATACAATAATTATAGATCAGAAAAATATTTCGGCATCTTCATGCGTCCAAGTGCACGGATGAACTTGAAGTGACAACATTTTAGAGAATGTACATAGTTTCAACGGTTCAAATTCAATATTGAAGCAACTTCAGTTGAAATCTTAAATTATACAAATGATATTATTTATTTTGAGAATCGAAAAACAAAGAAACACTAATTTTATATCAAATATGACACACACACACGCAACCATCCTTAAAAAAAATGGTCAGCCCCACACTCAAAACGAAAACCCCTGAAACCAAAACACATCACACAAGACAACACCAAACCAATATCATTCATTGCCATCAATCAGACCAATCAAGATGCTGCGCTGGCTGGCCAATGAGCGAAGGGAGTACGAGCGAGAGAAGACAACAGACACCTCTGCTAGACAAACTAATTGAACTTGAACAAAGTATGAGTAGGGAGGAAGAGACACGGATAATTCAAGGGGAAGTTGACACGTCGTCATTATTTGAATATAGATAAAATGTAAGCGGTTTCCATTTATAAACAAACTGGAAAAGCATATAGATTTCTTTTGACATTTTCAATCGTTCCAATAGATACCGGAATTTCACCTGTGATTGCGTCTAGTTTAACCCGATCACTGCTAATGTCACATCATCTGCGATACAAAGTTTGTGCTGAAAATAATGAGATCTATTGCATACTAAACTGATTGTTTAATTTAAATATTACATGATTTGTCCAGTTTACCAATCATTCTTAAGTGATATTTCGAAAAATCTGCCGCCTTCAAAAGGTTGAAGCAAATCGCTTCGAGTGAATTCAAAAATGATTTGATCAAAGGTTTTCCAAAATTTACGAAAAGAATAACAGTAACTCGTATCTACGATCAAAGTGTGCCAGGGCACCAAGTGAAAACTGCTTAGCCTACACGAAAGCCATGTGAACAAACATTTGAATGAATAAAGAAGATGACATTACGTCATTTCGACAATTGGGAGCTAAGGTTATACGCAGTGTTAGGCCCTCACAGAAAACTTCCACTGTATACAGCTATCTCTAGACCAATTATGACTAAAACCTGCCCGTCACACAAAAAAAATTTCAAAAAATCCAGAATAAAAATTTGAGATTTATAACCGGAGCCACATTGGCGACTGTAATACCAGCCTTCGTGCAGATCTAAAACCATAAATGAACACACCCGAATCCCCTCATCCTACTGGATTACATTAAAGGAAATTCCGTCCTTTTTAATTTTCTTTTGCAACATTTAAAAATCCGTTTGAAAAATCTTTTATCCAGAATCATAAAAATACTTTTTCATTCTTCAGTATAATAAAAATTACGAAACTCCTAGCTCATGGACAATCATAAGTAAAATCTTTTCCAATTTTAAATTCTTTTTATAATTTAAATCTTGCGTTAACGACCAGTGAATTAATTTCTTTAAAAATGAAACCATCTTTCAATCCATTCGTATAGAAATATAACAGAAACTTTTCCAACAAGTTTATTTGCAATGATCTAACAATTATGAAACCATATATTAATTATCGCTAACTAAATTCATAATAATCTTTTAAATTCCCTTACATAAACACCTAACAGAAATTATCACATCTGCCGCGATTAGTGCAATTTAATTATAAAAATTAACTTTCCTTTCCTTTCTCGTTAATACATAACCAATTAACATATAAGAAGTTCAATCATAACCATCACATTAAGTACCCGTTCAACTATTGTAAATTCTATAACCAATCCGGCGGCCATCTTCTTTCACATTCTCAAGCAACGGCTTTCTATCTGAAGCTCCTGCGCTTGTGAAGAAGGAATGCGAGCTAACGTCTTTTATCGCTTAACACGTTGCGCGCGATCAAACAAGGAATCGTAAATTTTTTTTTTCTTTTCTTATTACGCGACTCACGGAAGTCCGATCTGGATGAAATTTTCTCAGAACATGTAACTGCGACGCCTTGACCGAGTAGACGGGTCAGCGGCGTTACTAATAGGAAGCATACCATGCGTTAAGCCGGAGGAACAGTAAACATTTAGAATCTCTTTAGGGAGAGGGTGTGGACCCTCACGTAAATTCTTTGAAGATCAACGGGTATAACCAAGTAATGACGGAAGCTTAGAATTTTATTAATTTTTAATTAAAAATTTAACTTCATAAGTTAAGGGGGTCTCGATTGCGAGCCCTTCTAAAGATTCAAGCGAAGCAAATGCGCCGATGTCCAGCTAAATAAACGGAGCGCGTGAATTCGAAAACACGCGCAATTATTTGTGATTTGTCAAAATAAATTCAAACTCCGCTGATAAATAACACTGATTTTACGGACACGATGGAAATTTATCTAGTCACCATGTCATTATTTAGTTTATTTTTATTGTTGTGTTGTGTCATTTAATTTGGGCTGCCGTTAAGCGGAGCAAGGGAATGCGCTGGTGTGAAATAGAACTTGTTAGGATTAAGGGCGGCAGGTGTATGGGAGACAGTAGCATATAAAAAAAATGTGTTTGTAACTGTAGATTCATGTAATGGTTCAATTGTGAACGGACTTGTGGGATGTCGGGATCTGTCTAGAGGTCAACGTTTTATTGTGGCGTTGAGCCAGGGTCAGCGGGGAGGTCGTCATTCCCCCGCGGCGTGTGTGAATCTGTCGTTCTCCGTACACTTGACTGTGAGGTGGGAATGCTTAATTAGGAATAAATCCTTTGGACAGTGGATGGGGATCTTGCGTGATGGCCCGAGGTTTTTCACTCCCTACCCTTAGAGTAATCCTGAAGAACAGTAAGGTTGTTCATTGCACTAGGAAAGAGGTGGGCATAATGTATCGCAGGTCTAATTGAGATCTGGATGCTAAGGTACGACGGACGCGTAGATCCTGGGATGTGTGGGACATCCGTTGTCTGTAGTGGCGCAACTTGCAGGCAACAACTCATGTGGCCTTTGCTGGGCCGATCAGCAAACAATAACCCAAGATCCATCATGCCAGATGGGTCACGACACCTGCTGGTGTCGTTTTCATAGGTAGGCCGTCGTATCGAAGATCGTCTTCTGGCAGGGGACGATATTCGCCCAGGCCCCCCTTTTTCCTGTGCAAAACGAACATGTATTTAGGTTTTGATTGCGTGGTCTACGGAGCCGACGCATCGTTGGGGAGGAGCTCGAGAGAAATCTGGGCTCCAACATATTATGTGTGCCTGGTCAGTCGGCTGTGATTAACTGGATGTTAATCTGCTCAACGGATGGTAGAAGGTTCAAGTCCTTCACCACGGCTAGTCCCGTAACTTACGTTGAGATGGTCCCGGGGGCCGACCGTCACGATCTGTAGACACGTATTAGCTTCATAGAATAAGGCGCGCACTTAGGTATCGGTTAAGAAAAGATAAATTTAAAGTTGTAATTGAATAAATGATATTCAAGGTCGGGAACATGTGTAATAAATGGTATACCATAAAAAGTATGGTAATTTGTTGTTAATTAAATAATGCATAAATGTGCATTTTCTTGTTGTAGAATCAAAATAACCGATATGTAAGTGCCGCAAAAATGAAATTAATTAAGATGTTTGTCATTATATAGAGTCATTGTAGAAAAATAAATATTAGTTCCAGTGTCGCTGGAAATAAAACTATTATACCGTATGAGACGGAATTAAGTAATCTTAAGGACAAGCAGTGAACTCGCAAAAACCATAAGTATTATTTTTTTATTACTGTGCCTAATAATGAATAAACTATGTATGTAATTGTGTATGTTCTTTCATGTTAGCTTTTATCAGGCCTGGATGTCCGTAGCAGCATCCAGGTCTTAAATTCACCAAATTCTACACTTGCAGCTACTAGCTTATATTACTTTGTTATCACTTAGAAATAAATTTAGTTGTTAGTTTTACCAGGCCTGGATGTCCGTAGCAGCACCCAGGTCCTCAACTCACCAAATTCTATACTTGCAGCTACTAGCTATTATTACTTTGTTATCAACTTAAAGAGGAAAGTTAAATGTTATGTTAGTATTTAGCGATTTGTATGTTTGTAGCAGCCTACAAATCTTCAACTCACAAATTTACACTTGAAGCTACTAAAGTTTATAAATTGTTATAAATAAAGAAAGAGAGATAAATATAAATTGAACAATAGAAAGAGAAACAAAGATTTAACTTGAGATAGCCTATTGAGGTTAAGAAAAGATAAGTATAATTATAAGGACAAGCTGTGAACGTCTCCAACCATAAGTATTATTACATCACTGTCATTGATAATAAAAATAACTGTGTATTGTCTTTATGTTAGCATTTATCTGACTTGTACGTTTGTGGCAGCGTACAAAGTTTTTCAATTCAAAAATTTATACTTGCAGCCACTAAATAATATTGTCCTGTTTGAATAAATAAAGAGATTTATTTTTTACTTAAATAATTTAAACATTGTCGTAACTTAAATTCACATCGCTTTACGAACTTGTAAAAATACTTAAAATAAAAACTTAAAAATACTTAAAAGAAATCTTTGAGAAAAAATGTATCAACTTTATAGCTTGTCTTTTGAAATTGTAATCAAATATTGTTTGTTTTCTTTGTTTTAAACTTGTATAAAAAGGGGAGATGATCCTCCCACTTTTAAAGAAAGAGCCTGCTGAAACCGGGTCGTGTAAATCGATAATTTTGTATCGAAATGTTTAATTTTTGTTTTGCACATTTCCATGTGCTAGCTGTGTATTTTTCTAAATTCCTTAACCTGTTTCTTTAAATAAATAAATTGGTGGTTTCCACCTGTAACTGATTGCACCGAGTGTTTTTGAATTGTTTTGCCTATTTTGACCCAAATAAATTATTATGTAAACCTAGAGACCCGAATTATACCAAACTCAGGAGTTACGAGGGGTGATGGATAACTCTTTCTCTTTTCTAACTCCTGGGGACGAGGGCATTCTCAACTGGCGCCCAACATGGGGGAGATTAGCATCATGTTTTCAAACGATCAAGGTGTGGATCGAAAGTAACCGTAACACTAAACTATAAATGTAAATTCAATCGAGTCACACACCAGCGGACCGACGAGTCGATTCAAACCGACCCGTCGGCGAGCGAAATGTTTAAACGACCGAACGCTGAGCGTTCGAAGTCATTCGCGCCATACACGGGCGACGAGTGATCAACAGCGTCCGAGTAAGAACGGATGACTGATAGTCGGATTAGAGTCGTGAGAATTTAAAAATCAGTAGAATAGTGTGCGGAGAAAGAATGATGTAGTTAATCACGGACTTGTGCCCTGAAAAAGAATCGTTTCATGTCTCCGCAAGCTAGAAATGAATGAATTCCCTCTTTCAGCCAGAGAGGGAAAAATGACGGAAAGAGTCACTCGGTCGCGGTCCGGTCTCAAGGCCGTTATCTTGAGTGGCGCCCAAAAAAATAATGCACGGCCCGGGTTTCAGCGGACAGCAGGATCCCCAGACAGTATGTTTGAGGACACTCAACGGTCGCCCGACGATGTTGAACCCCGGACACAGACAACCATGACGGAAGAACCACCGCGTAAAGAAGACAAAGTGCGACATCATTACCCTCCGGTGTTCGCACTTTCTTTCCACGGGGGGGGCGGAAGCGAACACCGCCCGATTTATTGAACGATGCGAGAGGTTTTTCATGTCGGCAGAGACAGACACGGAAGACAAAGCAACAAAAGCAGCTACAGCCTTCTATGGGGAGGCCCTGCAATGGTGGCAGTCCACCGACCCGAAACCAACTACGAGGTATGGCTTCACGTTTGCGCTTCAGCGGAAATACAACAATCTGGGACGGCGGCTCCGCCTCGAATACGAGGTGAAGAGCACACTGCAGCGCGAGGATGAAAACGCATACACATTCCTCGAACGAAAACGAACTATCGCCAAAGCTTGCGCAGCAAGCGGAACTCCCCTAGAACTCGCTAGGGCCATTCAAGGTCTAATGACGCCTCAAGACCAGGAAAGAACTGATCGTCTAAGATGGAGTACCCTCGACGAGCTCGTTGAGGCGGTACGGGAACTAGAACTTCGGTCAAGGGAGGAGGAGCAGACGGCGCCCCCGACTGCCAAGAAAACGGGGAGTCGCACCAACTTGCTCTAATCACTGCAACGAAACAGGATGCGAATCCAATCGCAAAACCAATAATTAAACATCCCTCCACCTCCCCTACCTAGACGACAACATGAGGGACAAGACGAAGCTAGAAAGGAGAACCGGCGTCCACCAATCAGGTGTTGGACGTGTGGCGGAAACCACCGCGAGGCGGAGTGCCGACAGAAGCAGCGGCGATACTAGGTGGCACATTAAAAAAAAAAAAAAAAGTAAGCTACAGCATAGCAACCAATAATTAAAAAAAAAAGTAAGCTACAGCAGAGCAACCAATAAATTAAAAAAAAAAAAAAAAAGAAAAAAAAATATGTGTGTCACTTAGGTATCTACTTGTTTTGTTGTATTGTATAAATTCTTTAATTTTTTTTTTTGATGGAGAGGGCTTGGTGAAATTAACTTCAAATAAAAATTGTTTTTTTTTTAATTTAGATTCATGCCAAAAAGAAATACCAAGCCTGTTATCAACAATAATGACAAACTCTTAATAATAATTTTTATAATAAACTTAATAATAAACATGTATGAAGAAATGAATAAACGATGAAAAGGAGGGCGGGCTCGCAAAAATAACTTCAACAAAACAAACTTTTTCAAACTTAGAATCTTGCCAGGGAATATCAGTGAGCCCGCGATGTCATCACGAGAAGAAAGAAAATAAAAACAATTCATTCCAGAGAGAAAATAAATATCCAACGAACGAACAAACAAAGCGTAGAGGAAAAAAAGGAACTAAACCATTACTGAACACGTGTTCCAGAAGAAACAATGCGCGCCGCCCACCACCAACGAAGGGAAGACGACGTCGTCGCCGAAAACCGACTACTGAGGGTACCGGTGTTCCTGGAGGATATGGGAGTCAATTGTCAAGCTGTTATGGACAGTGGCGCAACCCACACTCTCATCGATGTGAGCCTCGTGCGACACGACTCACGGAGGAACCCGGAAACGGGACTGCAAGGAGTAGGTGTGAAAGTGAAAGCTTACGCCAATGCGAAAAATATTTTCAAGTTGAAAGATCATACGAGATATAATCGATGAGAAGTTTTGAAAGTCACACGAGTTAAACTCAAGAAAAACTGACATATAAATTTAAAGGATCAAAAACGAAGAAGATTGCCACACAGCTCACCTTTGGCAAGATAAACAAAAAGGAAAGCCCGGGTTCTGTGTAGTAGACCGTAACAGTTGTAGATCATAAAAATATATTTAATTAACTATTTATTCAGCAATAGTTTGTACATAGATATGCTGTCATTATGTAATTGATTTTTTTAAATTCGACTAGATAATTATGTATTTCAATTAGGAACAGCCAACGAGTCAATATTGAACTGCAGTATAGTTATAATAAAAATTGAATCTCAGATAAACTTGAAGAGACTGTGATGACGATGAAACACTATGCAAGTTGTGTAAATTATAAAAAGTCTATTGAGAATTAAAGACTGGTGAAAAACTATTCACTTATCGATGAGAACGTTTTCATGTCAAAGGAATCGTAAAAACATGCTCAACTTAGCATGAAGGAACACCCAACCTACTCATTTAACAACTAACTAAAGAACCTGGCGGTAAGGCCTACTAGACCCTGAGTAAAACTCATTCAAAGTTAAATAAAAATTTGACATCTCTTCAAAAACATTTGCAGAGACTACGACGGAGATAATTCAAGGGGTAGTTGACACGCCGTCTTTATTTGAATGTAGATAAAATGTAAGCGGTTTCCATTTATAAACAAACTGTAAAAGATCACTGCTAATGTCACAGCATATGCGATGCAAAGTTTCAAATGACAATAATGAGAGAAACCTTTTGCATACTAAACTGATCGCTTAATTCAAATATCACCTGATATAAATATATCCTGTTGACCAATCATTTTTAAGTGATATTTCGAAAAATCTGCCGCCTTCAAGGGGTTGAAGAAAATCGCTTTGAATGAATTCAAAAATGATTTGATCAAAGTTTTTTTTAAAATTTACGAAAAGAATAACAGTAACTCGTATCTACGATCAAAGTGAGGCAGGGCACCAAGAGAAAAATGCTTAGCATACACGAAAGCCATGCGAACAAACATTTGAATGAATAAAGAAGATGACATTACAACGTCATTTCGACAATTGGAAGCTAAGGTTATAGGCAGTGTTAGGCCCTCACAGCAAACTTCCACTGTATACAGCTATCGCTAGACCGATAATGACTAAAACCTGCCCGTCACAAAAAAAAATTCAAACGACCCAGAATAAAAATTTGAGATTTATAACCGGAGCCACATTCGTGCAGATCTAAAACCATAAATGAACACACCCGAATCCCCTCATCCTACTGGATTACATTGAATATCCTACCACCCAGGAACGTGTCCTGGCTCAACCCGACACATAACTCACCCACCCAACCGGGTTGTTTGTATTAAAAATGGAATGTGTCAAATTTGTACATTCCGATCAAGTACACATGCAGTAGGTGGGATAAATTCAAAATAAACGATCGAAATATGGACGGAACCGTAACTGAAGGGACATAAAGATTCAACAATATAAGAGTATTAGTTATCCCAAAATCATTTCCAACAAAAAGCAGCAGACAGCAGGACTGCACACACTCATAAAAAGCAGCTTGTCGCTTATTATTTCTGCAAATCAAGTACCCAGTGGGATCAATTAGTTTGATGTGTCGAATTAACTATATAGTTAATTTCAATACACTTCATCGAAAATAATTAAAATAAAGGAATATTGTTCTAGGGGACTTTTGGGACCAGAGCTTCACCGACTGACCGGGCTGCCATAAGTATGCTACAAAAGGATACTGCTCGATTCAGATCTGCAAATGACCACCAAAGTGAGGTCACAGCAACACGTACAGAATGTATTTAAATCGTACGAGTGTATAAGTTGTGCAGTCTGCTTCTGCAGCTCGTTGGCGTGATTATGAGCAATATGGTGGTTTTAATTCACATTAAAGCTGCACACCTCCGTTTAAGTTTCATTTTCAGAAAACCCCATTGAAATAATCCCGGGAAAGAAGTTGCGAAACAATCCATCGGCAAATGGCTCAAAGTGGTAGTGCATCATGGAAGCGCATTGTTCAATCGTACGAACCGGACATGCAAAGCTTTGGGAGTGATGACTCCCATATTAATTGTGCAAACAAACATTTATTTATTATTCCAACGCAATGCAACCCCCTCCCATATGACATGACAGCATTTTTTTGGCGATTCTGAGCACTTGAAGTGTGCTAGCAATCACCGATTTGACAAATCACTAAAAGACAGTCAAACGTGTGAGCGGACATGCGTCTCCGTGGCGAGCTAGACCTTCAGCAATGACGTAAGCCGGACAGGCGGGTACCCCCCAACTGTTAAAAAGATATCCTGAAATAGACGTACTTCCAAACTAAAAAAAAAAAAGGTCTTACCCCCTTTCAGAAGTAAATAAACAAAAAGAGGGACATACTATAACAAAAAAGATAACCGGATTGCAGCGTAATAAGAACGTTGGCATTAGAACCAGCGTGAAATATACTTTTCAGAATCATTGGATCGCTATCCCCGCACTAAAGCAGCTCGAGATTATTGCGATGATCAGATGAGACAATTTCACCTGCATCGTCGGCTTACTTCCTACATAAATTTATACATGTACTGGAATAAAGTAGATCCCAACGCAGGCGAGATAGACTTCAGAATAAAAAAAAAAGGCTACTCGACAAAGGAAAAACATTGAACACCTAACGATAGTTATTGAAAACAATTTCCATTCTGTTGCCTGCACCGGGTAATAATTCCTAAAAATCGCAGGCCGATCAGATTACTCCCACCGAAACGAGAGACGGCGGCCCAGTAATAATTGCGCTGTATACCAATAGGCTTTGAATCTTTCAAAGATGACCAAACAGCGCCCAACTGACAATTTACACATAACAGTAGACGAATCAGTCATTCTGTGATTGCTGTTTTGCTCGTATTCGTATGTTATAATTAATATACACCTGACTCTCGTTTTACATCGTTTTGATTTACACTGTTTTGAAATAACACGAAATTAAACATGTATCGAGTTTTAAATGATACTTTAAAGATTGCATTATTGTGTTTTCACGAGATTTTTTTACATCAGATGTGAAAGAAGGGTCGAGTGTATGTACATTTATTTTATTTTTTTAATCCACAGCGTGAAGCAGGTGGCCTGCCAATGAATATATCTCATATTCACAATTAACATTGCAACGTGGACATAAATCAGTTAAACAAATAAAGACAAATATGGTCAACAAAATGTGGCTAAGACAATGCCAAAATGAAAAACCTTGCGATGATTGCGGCACCGACACCAGCTCTGCATCTTCAGTTTCAAATCGGATCCGCAGTGTTCCCGGATGATCTTCTTCGCTAGTCACCCCAATTATGGCCCTGGAAATAACAGAAGGCATTGAAAGTACTGAAGGCAGGTTTAATAACAAGGTCAACCACTCATCGACACCAATTTAGGTAAAATTAGCTGAAGCCTTTCACCATTTTGGAAAATAATTTAAAAAATGAAATGTAAATAGTGATTTCGATAATGAAATATTTTTTGGAAAATTACAGAAGAAAAACTCACGTAAGATGCAAAAGCGATCACCAAAGGGCAGCGGTGTTGCCAAGAAACAGGTGGAGTGATGGACCATCCGGGTGCGTTCACACTGCTCAGCCGCTCTACCGGCCGTCTTCTCGAGTATATGGAGCGCACATTGGCCTCTGAAATTGAAACCCGAAACATTGCTGTACTTTCAAAATGTATTACAAAATAAACAAGCATACTTGGCATTTGTTTGAAACTAAACATTTTTTAAGTGCGATGTGATGCATTATCAAACCATCTGTCTTGTACTAGCTTAATACTAAATAAATGTGCATTTCACAATTTGAATTTGATGCCTTTCAGCCCAGCATCGGCAGCAAACACCCTAAAAGTGACTCAGAATACATTATATATACCTGCGGTCAGCAATGTGTGGTCTGTGAGAAAATTTCGAGAATATATAAGAGAGAATGATATCAACCTTGGGTGGAATCACACACAGAACCTTTTGCTAATTATTACCCAAAGAGTAAAGATTCTAGGCATAGGTAATAGATCCGTTCGGCGCAAACATTCAAGATACCAATTTATGCATGAAGCTAAGAGGAAGGCTCGTCGATCTTTCCTACGAGGACACTCTCAAAGTTAAATTTCATTAATCATTACAATGACATCGAGATAAAAAGTGAATACCATTTGCAGTGGAGGGGCGGTGAAAATTCAATAATCCCCCACAAAAAACAAATTAACGAAAAGGCCTTTTAGTCTGTCACAGCTAACACAAAACACTGTCACTTTTAAGTTGTTCACTGTCAATGTCACTGGCATTATAATAAAAAATCATTTATTATTTTTAATACAAAACACAATATCGATCTTGGCTTGAAATATATTCAGTTCTCTGTCTTACTTTGAATCATTGGAGATGAATATAAATTTAATCAATTTAAATAACATTAAAAATTAATATAGCTTTAGTAATTTAATTATGATCAACACTCAAGCACCTGGCAATTTTGCAACAAAGTTACACTTAAACCCGGATTCGCGCGTTTTTTCTTTAAAAAATCATCTTTTTATTTAATCGACACATTTCTTTAAAACAAAAAGGACTCGGAAGCAAAGAGCCGTGCCTATGAAGATAAACAATGAATGGTCTTGTGAACGAATTTGTGACACGATAAAAATGCATAATTTCAATGATGTTGACATCATTGAAAAGAACGGAAAATAATAAAAAATATGACCCGCGTAATTAAAGTAAATGCCCATAAAGATTTGAAGCAATAAATTATTATCCATAATTGTTTGATTTTTATCGCATCCAGAAAATCTCAAATGGTGTAACATTTGTTTGCGTTGACGTATTATATGTACATTTTTTAACGAAATCATAAGATTAAAACTATATATTAACACTGTCACTTTTACTTATAAATTACGCACAATAAATCCATTAAATTTTCATGTATGGCATGCATGAGGCATTCACCCATCGTCTTGCAAGCCAACCCAATACTTAGCAAGTTGCAATAAAAAACGTATAAAATTTATTTTTGCCGATAAGTTCAACTTGGTGAACACAAAAAAATGATTAAACATAACACAAATAAGTAAAAAAAAAAACGACACTTTCTTTTCGATTTTTCAGACAAAAAATATTTTTAAAGAAAAAAAATGCAAAATTTGAAATATTTTTTTTAATCACCTCTTTAATCACATAACACTGAATGTAATAAGACAAGAGCAGAAAATATATCGCGATCACAGAAACGAGAATGTGTTGTCTTTGTCCAACACAAATGCACTAAAATATATTTAATTAATATTACAGAATATAAAGTCAACTCGTAAAATATTTTAATTTTAAGTATTCTAAAGCAAAAAATATCTTATTTCAAGTCATTAACACCCATAAATAATAAGGTAAATCGACACAAAAAAAAATACACTTATGCAGCAAACCCTCTCGAGTAGCATAAAAAAAACAAAAACCTGAAATAAATTATTTTTGCCTTAAGGGATACCGATTACACGCCCACGAGTGTAAACCTGCGTTAGTGCGGGGCCGGGGTCTTGAGTGTTTATAATTCAATTTTAGGCACTCGGTGCATTTTAGACACTTTACAATGCGTATACAATTGCACTGCATTTAAACTTTAATTTGGGAGCATATATAGAATAAACGTTCATGAAAATACATACTAAAATGTATTTTGTATTTAGATTTCATCATGTGATTATCAAGTGAAAAGATTATATGTCATGGCGTTGAAATAATCCATGACACGCTATTATATGATATAAGTTTAGCTTAAAATGGGGAATTGTGTATTTTTTCATGAAATCATTTAAATGTGGAGAATTTTGATTTATATTTTCAAAAAGGGCCTTCACAATCAATTCACAAACGTTAAACGAAATATGTGTGCCTGCGATATTCGGTTTGCTTTCCAGCATAAGCCAAAGATGAAGACTGTGAAATATCTTACCTGAGACGTTTCGCCGCATCCAATTTCATCACACACGACCGCGGCCAGATTATCTCTCGCCACTGTCCGCAAGCTCTAGCATCTCATTGTATTGAATTTCACCATGAAGAAGTCTTAGATATTCTTCGGATGAAACACCACTGGTTCATATAATGGAATGCCTGAAAAAGGTATTGAATTGTTATTAGTGTATAAACAGGGGCAAAAATTAATTCAAAGAACAATTCACTTATGATGTATGTAAAAATAGTAACCTCAAGGGTTAATTCCTTCTTAAAATTGAAACAAAACTATTCACATAGCACATATTTTTGTTTGGTGACCACCAATGGCCCATTATTTTCTTGTTTCACACGTAAATTGTTTGTTTTTTCAAAATTACTTCATGGACTCGTATATATTACGAAAATCACAAGTCTTTGAAACCGTTCAAGGTCAGTATTTGTCACGAATATCAAATAATTTCTTAGATCGAGCAACCATTTTAGCTATCCACAATTTTCACTGGATTTTAAAAACAAAAAACGATCAAATGAAGTCAATGACCCGTTTGGGTTTTTTTGAAAATCGAATGTGAAAAAAAAAAATAGAGTAATTTTTCAGCCGGCATTGAAAGATACTATTGCGGTAAAAAGAAGAAAAAACCATACGCATCTCAATTTACATCTATAAATTGAATTATGGTCGGAGGGGTGCATAGCAAAATCTTAAAGACAAAAGAAACTATCCAACTATTCCAAGTCGGCCATTTTGGAAAAGTCGTTACTGATTGAAAACTGGACTAATTAATTAATTAACTACCTGAATTACCTTTACTAACCTGCTTCGAAGTCGCGATCTAGCGTACGCCGACAATGATAATTGAAGCGGCACCCTAGTCGACAGGACCAAACACTTCCTCCGAAACGAGACCGGAAATGTTTTAGGACGACACGGCGTTGAGATGTTCGCCACTCGCGTTACATACGAATTCTTCGGATGTAACTCCACCGCTTGATATAATGGAATACCTGGGAAGAAAAATATTAAATTGTTATCTGTGGATAAACAAGAGCCGTAATGACAATATCTGTTGCGAAACGAAAGACAAAACTGAATACCGAACCGCCATTGCGTCATCGGCCATTTTAGAAAAGCCGTTAGCCTGGGCCGATGTGAACGCGGGAAAAACTTTACTAATATGAGCGAGTCGATTCTCGTCGTTCAACAAACTCGAGGCGTCGATTACGTGATTTTGGCGGAACACAGATCGCACAGCCACCGAATCATGTTGGAAAAATTAAAATTCGACCCGCCAAAGGCAAAAGATCTCCCAACGAGATTCAAATAAGTATATCTGCGGGCACATTATACTAGATTCTTAACCACACGCAATAATAGAAGCTTCACTGAAATTTTAATAATTAAAAACATATTTTTTTAATTCAATCGAGAGAAAAGTCTCGATAATTTTTCGGAAATGCTTGTGTATTCGCTCGAGATAAATAACAATCTGTTGGAATCGAAATCAATATAATTTTCAATTGTTGAATTTAGAAGCTTTTCCGTAATATCGCGTCAAATATATTGAAATCTCAAAGAAAACATATTTTTCAATTAGTTTTAATCGATCTTGAAGCGAATCTATAAGACAAAAGAAACAATCACTATTCCGGCCATTTTGAAAAAATCATTGCCGGTTGAAAAATCACTGTACTGGATTAATAAAATACCTGTATTCTGGACTGAATTAATAAACTAGTTGTATTCTAAAAGCATCAC